>JAODAL010052145.1:0-26180 GCA_025379985.1 Phyllomedusa bahiana
CAAACAGCATTGATTTCCATTGTGGAAAATTATTCCCTATTCATTTTACTAAAGGGTCTAAGTTTTACAGGGGTTAAGGTCAGTGCCTTGACCCCAAGGGTTGTTCCCTCTCATCTTATTTTTTAAGAGAAAGAAACAAGTATAACAAATTATAAGAGGTGACTGAGCTAGAATCATAGAAGATTGATGGCCAAAAAGATTGCATAGTGCATCTAGTCATCCCTTATTGTATTCCTTATTATAGAATAAATACATGTTTATCCCAGGCAGCTTTACAATCACTTACTGGTAACTTATATGAATGTTTTCATCATGTTCTCCCTTTGCCCTCCAACCTCCTATAAAATATCTAAAGATATGTATCTTGTTTCTTTCTAACCTCCTGTAAAAAATATATATTCCCACCATGTCTCTTGCTTTCCTTCTTTCCTCCTGTAACATATATAAAGGTTTCCACTATGTCCCCTATTTACCTCCTTTCCTCTTGTAACACACATAAAGGTTTCCATTATGCCCCCTGCATTTCCTTCTTCCCTTCTGTAACACATGTAAAGGTTTCCATAATGCCCCCCCCTTTAATTTATTTCCTGCTGTAAAGATTCACCTCATGCCCCCTCTTTTCCTCCTTTAACATATGTAAAAATTTCCATCATGTCTCCCTTTTTCCTCCTGTAATATATGTAAAGGTTTCCATAATGTCCCCTTTTCTCCTCTTTACCTCCTGTAACATATATAAAGCTTTCCATCATATCCTCCCTTTTCCTCCTGTAATATATGTAAACGTTTCCATAATGCCCCCTTTTAATATTTTTTCCTCCTTTCATATATATATATATATATATATATATATATATATATATATATATATATATATATTCCCATCATGCCCCTACTTTTTCTTATTTTCTCCTGTTTCATCATATCCCCCTTTCCCTTCTTTAATATATGTAAAGGTCTCCATAATGCCCCCCTTTTCCTTTTTACCTCTTGTAACATGTATAGAGGTTTCCATATGTCCCCTGTTCTCCTCCTTTCCTCCTGTAACATATGTAAAGGTTTTCATCATGCCACCTCTTTCCCTTGTTGCCTTCTGTAAGATATGTAAAGATTTCCATAATGTCCCCTCTTTTCCTCCTTTTCTCCTGTAACATATATAAAGGTTTTCATCATGTCTACCCTTTCCTTCTTCCCTTCTGTAACATACATAGAGGTTTCCAAAATGTCCCTCCTTTCCCTTCTTTCCCCCTGTAATGTATATAAAGGTCTCCATACTGCCCCCTTTTCCTTTTTTCCTCTTGTAACATATATAAAGGTTTTCATCATGTCTACCCTTTCCTTCTTCCCTTCTGTAACATACATAGAGGTTTCCATAATGTCCCTCCTTTTTCTTCTTTCGTCCGTATGTATATATATATATATATATATATATATATAATATATATATATATATATATATATATATATATATTATAGGAGAGAGAGAAGATTCCATCATGTCCCCTCTTTTCCACCTTTCCTCCTGTAAGATATATAAAGGTTTTCATGATGTCCTCGCTTTCCCTCCTTCCCTTCAGTATAAACACATTAGGTTTTTAAGTCGATCCTGCTTTATGCTGAAGAACGTTCACCATTTAACAAATACAAGGACTTCATTCTTTTTTTTTAGCTTTTATCTATTGTTTTTTTCTTTTTTATCAACACAACTTAAAAAATAAGAATAAAGAAAGTGCAAAGAAACTGAGTGTTTCTTTTTTCTATGTTCCTAATTGTTTTGCGATGACGTGCGCTCGTTTACTTTGGAATTTCATACTTCAATAATTACAAATTCTGATGCCAAATTAGAAAAAAAAAAAGAAAAACATTTGGAAAAAAAATCTTGTTCCACTAATAAGAACTGGATACTTTTTAATCCCACGCTTATTGTCTCACAATAAAGTAAGCAACTCCAGTTTTAAAATTAACTCTGTGATGGATGCCATTGTTTTATGCAACTGTTGACATGTTTCCAATAGGCGTATTTAAATGTAAATGATACTTTTTAACCCCAAGGGCATCTATTCTTGCGCTGAGAAAGAGGAGCATAAAGAAAGCCTTCTTAGTATAATAATGTCTTTATAAATCGTATATCACGCAAACAGTATTTTTTTTTCAAGCCTTCATTAAAACATCCCCGCAGTAAATGCTTCGTGCAGAGGTCAGAGATAGATTTAAATGTGTGCAAATATATGAACACAATTTTGCTGGAAAATGGCCCTCTAAGTGGCTCTATGCAGCCCATTTGGCAGTGTTGTTGAAAAATAATGCATTGCTTGACATTGTGAAATCTGATTCTGTTCCCAGAGCGTCTGAAAGGGGTTTAGTAAGCTGAAAGGTATATCAGCCAATTCCATATGTTTCCTTGGGGAACCACAAATACGCCTTAATTGAAAAGAACTGTAAAAATAACAACAAAGTATTGTTCATTTAGTAAATGAGTCCACTACAAGCTAGAAACATGTCTGATATACATTATAGAAACACTTAAAAATGCCAATAAAAACGCACACAATAATAATATACGTAAATCTATAATGAATGCAAGTAATATTATACCCTCCCTATAAACAATAAATGTGTATTTTCCAGAAATACATTTTTTCAAGTAGAGGAGCAAACCATTTTGAGGTCGGGTTCACAAGTAGCGTTTTCTTTTTATTCACCAAAAATGCACACGGCAAAAAAAAAAAAAGATCTTGCCTTTAATTCACCCAAATTTAGCCTGTGTTTCAAATTAAAGTTAATTAAAAATCACATTCTAAAATACTCATGCGTTTTTTATGTGATTTTCAACATGAAGGGATATTTAAAGGGGTTGTCTCACTACATTGATTCATTTTACCTCCTCATGTGCTGTGAGGACCGAATACATAGCCAAACAATCAAATGCAAGCCCAAAGAAGCGTTCCTGGATACCGCGATCTGCAATAACAGAATGCTACTCGCGCATGTCAATTAAACATACAAGACCATTATTGTCAGGGAGGAGTTCCCTATCAAGTAATTCATCAATCTTCTTGGATAAGGTTTTAAACAATTTTGTATTTTCATCTATATCTTACATCAGAGATACTAATGTTTTTTTTTGTAAGTTGAAACAGGGTTGAGGGGCCCGCGGGTGCAATATTGGTTTCTTTTGATGTGTTACCTTACACCTCAAAAAAGTCACGACATGGGATGCTGCAGTTAACGTTGTTACAAAGGCTAATTTTCTATGCTGGCAAGGAATTTTTGCTGTCTTTATTGTCCTTGGTATTAACGTGTAATTACTTCCAATTTGCAGATGTTTTTTATTTACAACTTAGGGGGACTGCCATGGGCACCGATGTTACCCCTACGTATGCAAATATCTTCATGTCTATCCTTCAAATTGGTATCCAGGTACGCGTCTCTGGGCTTGCATTGGATTGGTTGGCTATGCGGGTAATGCTTCCAGTCTTGCGCAACCTGAGGGACTTTCCCCACAGTGTTACTAGACCTTTTACTACTTCCGCCGCTTAACTTTGCCTTCCGGTCATGCCAGCTAATTGTTGTAAACCCGCAAGTGTTTTTTTTTACCTGGGTCTTTGATTGATTCAACATTACAAGTAAGCGATTGTAGCCTCCGCCCCCCTTTTTTAGAAGTTTTAATATTATAACACTTATGGCACTTTGATTAATGGAAATCCTATTTATTCCCTTTTAATATTGCCTTTTAATATTTTTTTTGATACACAACTTTTATTATATTATACATTATTTATTTACACTAATTTTTTGTAATTGATTGTATTATGGGTGTGTATATAATCCTGTGAATTGCACTTTTGTTATTGAAAAGGGCTCTGTGAGGAGCTGAAACGTTTTTTTTGCGCATTGGGAATAAACGTTTTTCGGTTTTTTTTAAATATACCTAAGTTGTGCTGCGGATATTTTCTACTATTTAGTAATTTTGGAGCTTCTCGCCAAACTCTTTTTCTGCTGGCACCCCGCTCTGTTATTTTTAAACATCATTGGATTTGCTTTTTTTTTTCTGTAAAAATAAATATATATTTATTATATATATATATATAAAAATAATATAATTATATACACACAGGGGCGTAACTACCGGGGTACAACGTAGCAGTTCCCCGGGGGCCCGGGTTTAGGGGGCCCAACCCGGACGCTACCCGGGTCCACTACCCCGGTAATGCCGCTACCGGGGCCCGCCGGCAGTGAAATACTAGTTCACTGCGGCGGGAAAGAGCTGGGACCCGGGCGCATACTGCCTCTGAACGCCCGGCCCTCCGGCCCCAGCGTTCAGAGGGGAGCGCTACCCGGAGGTACAAACAGCGCCCCCTCCTCCGCCCCTACTTCCCTCCCCCCCTGTGATCACGTGGGCGCGCGCGGTGATGTCATAACCCCCGCCGCCCCCCCTGAGCAAGAGGCTGCAGGGAAAGTACAGAGCGGGCGACGCGCATCGGGGCGTGGACCCAGTAAGTAAAATATTTTTTATTTTACCTGCCCTAAAACCTCCTTTTTACCCCCAAGCATGCTGTATACCCCCTAAGCTTGCTGTAACCCACAAAGCCGCTGTAACCCCCAAACTGCTGTATAAACCCCCCTATGCCTGCGAAACCCACTAAAAGTCTGTATACCCACTAAAAGTGCTGTATACCCCCAAAAAACCCGCCCGTATACCCCTATCCGCTGTATACCCCCTAAGCCTATTATACCCACAAAAATCGTAACCCCCAACCGCGTATACCCACAAAACCAAAGATACCCCCCCTAAGCCCCTGTATACCCCCAAAACCTGCTGTATACCCCCAGCCTGCGATACCCCCCCAACCCCCGCTGTATACCCACTAAGCCGCTGTAACCCCTAAACCTGCCTATATACCCCCTAACCTGCTGTATACCCATTAAGCCGCTTTAAAACCCCCTAACCTGCTGTATACCCCAAGCCGCTTTTATACCCCCAAGCCTGCGATACCCCCAACTGCGATACCCACTAACCGTGTATACCCCCAACCGGTCGTATACCCCTAAGTTTTTCCTGTTAACCCCCAGCCTGCCTTTTTCCCCCCCCGCCGCCTATATAGCCCCCTAAAAAGGGTGCCTATAAGCTCTAAAGTCTGCCTGCCAATAGCCCTATACTACCATGAAGCCTGCCCTATATGCCACTATAGCCCCTAAACTTGCCTACCTATAAACCCCCAAGCCTCCCCTCTTATATGGGCCCCTTACTACCTAAAACCCTAACTATAGGCCCCCATTGCCCCCCCTAAACCCCCTGTCACCGTATGGCTCATATAGGGACCCAAACCCCCTGCTATAGGGGGGCTCTATTGGGTACCAAAACCGTGCCTATTTGGGGCTCCATATATCCTATCTAAACCCTGCCTGCCTAAATGGACCCCATATAGCCAGGGGGCAGGTGCTGGAAAAGTCAGGATTCTAAGATATTTGTGTCTAAATCTGAACACAGACCACGGGACAAGTGGTCGGGAGATGTCATCATGATGGCGGAATGGACTGGATGCAGAACAAAGGGGAAAGTCAACGACTCATCAGAGAAACGTCACCTGTGAGTCACAAGATGTAACTACACTGTAATCACTTATATGTCTACAGAGCCTGTGTACACTGGTGTCTACCACTATATGGTCACTCTATGGTGGATATATACAGTCTGCAGTCACTATATGGCGGTACTATTGGTCTTTGTGTACTGATCAGTAATAGTGTAGGGGTATTATTCAGTCACTTTGTGGTGGTAATTTGTGGTCATGTTCTGGAGGTATAATCAGGTCTATATGTAGTAGAGTTATTGGTAATGTTGGTCTTGGTGTAGTGGATTTGTTTGGTAGCAGTATGATGGTGATATGTATGGTGAGGTATTTGCCCCTTGTATTATCTACATTACGTAACAACATGTCTTGGTAAATGTTCGTGGTCAGGGAGTTAGGGATATTTGGTTGAAATTTATGGACAAGGTAAAAATGTTATCCTGTGGCCATTTCAGTCGCAGCACGCAATGTTGATTTTCACATTTCAAACAATTTAATGAAACAAAAGCCAACAACAGTGTAGGGTATATACTATCAGAAATGTCTATATCTCAGTAATGTGTCATGTGTGTCTTGAACATCAATTACAGTTTGACAACAATGTCTGAGGCTATTTACGAGTTGAGATATTGACTGCTGAGGCGTGTCGTTCCACTATTCTTGAAGAGCCCCCTCATGTCATTGAGGTTCAGTGATACAGAGCTACGAGTTTATACACGGCGACAGCTGATTCCATAGGTTTTCTAGGAGGTTCAGGTCTGGAGACCACTCCATTAGAGGTACTTCAGCCTCCAACAACTACTAATGATGTGATCTCGATGAGTTGGAGCATTTTTAACCATGAAAATGAAATAAGTTCATGCAGAGGCACAATGACTGGATTAATGATGTTATTCATTAGTAGAAGATGCTTTTCACTGTACCATTCACAAAGTGTAGGGTGGTTCTGTATTGACTAGACACACCTGCCCGCACTGTAACACCACCACAACCAAAGGCTCGTCTGGTGACAACAGTGGCTGAGCATAGCGCTCTCTTGGATGTCTCCAGTATCGTCAGTGGCCATCATTTTTACTCAGAGTGAATCGACTTTCATCACTGAACAGCACTGAAGATCACTGGTCCCTGATCCATCATCATCTTGGCCCATACAAGATGATGATGCCTGTGCCTGGTGGTGTGGTCAGGTCATCCAGTAGTGTCCGCCCAGAAAGGAGAGCTGGATGCGCTTGCCAATGACTCCATTATGGTCTGTGAATTCTAGATATAGTCAAACAGAGCGACTAGCTCTTCATTTCACTTACCTCTCAATAGTTCTGCAATGTTCTCCTCCAAAGGTGAGTGGAAATTACACTTGAATGACTTACATACGTTTACTCTTGTATCGCTATAAGTGTTTGCTGTGGATGTTTGTCAATTGTGATTGGCCAGCAGATCCATAGGCTGCGTTACCTTCATGGAGGCATACAATGGGAGCCTAGAGATATGTGCATGTTGTGGTATACATCAAGAAATCCTCACAGATTGTATTTTTGATGGAAGGCTCAGATGTGAGCAGGCTAACTCCTGCCAGTATCATTCATTAGATATTGATACACAAAAAAGACAACATGCATACCATGAACAATTTAGGCTGCGTTCCCACGGAACGGGACAAATACGGCTGGTGTTTTTTGAGCAGACCGCGGGCGGAAAAACCGCCGGGCGGAAAACCCGTGCCGTGGGGACTGCTGCACGGGTTTTCCATAGAGCACAATTGTGTTAATTTTCGGCCGGTTTTTCACGCGGTCTGAAAAACCGCAAACCGGCTGAAAAACCGGCCGAAAACCCTTGCCGTGGGGACATGCCCTTAAAATGATTTGGTGCTGTTGCCTGGTCCATAAGTATAAATGCCCCATATATATATATATATATAAATTAAATCCTGCATTATGCTTTTATCCACAGTACAAGCCATCATTTTATAATACCTATTTTTACTTTATTAAGTCAGTAAATTGCTTTATTTTGCCTGAAGTGAGTAGCTCCTAATATTGGAAACCCAAAGAATGAATATCCTGCAATGTTAGACTCCTGACCACTGTTGCTCAAATGGGCTCCAGTTTGGTTTAACACTGGTTCTGTCAAACTCGTGAAAAAAAAATTCAGATTTGGGACGTCCCAAATTTTTTTCTCTACCCTAACCCTATATCTAACCATAACCCTACATTGGGATGAGGAAGAGTTTTGTTGCCTAATTAACTGTTCAGTGATGCTCCCAATCCAGCAGCAATACAGTTGCAGCATCACCTCCAGTCTGGTATCAGTTTCAGTTACCATAACACAGGGGTAAATTGCTATAGTAATCTGAAGTGAAGGCTGACTGGGAGGGCTTCTGGACTCGGAGTGCCACAGAATGAAAAAAACTCATAAAATCTTAATTTACAGTCAGGGTTGGGGTTGATTTCTTGTCAACTTTTGCCAAAATTTGATTTGGGCTGACCCAAATTGAATCGGGCAGTCCCACATTTTGGTCAAATTTGACAATGACCGAACTCCAAAGCGCAATACTATTTCTGACCATGTCCTTCCAGTAATAAAGAACAATGACACTTTTGAATAGGCCAATGTCACAGGAAGACAATGCAAATCGGACTTGATTGTAGAAAGTTGATTTAACTCACAGCCTCAATGCTGTAAGCAGGCTTGGACTGACCCACAGGGGAGCAGAGGAGAACCTTGATGGTCCTCTGGGCATGAAAGAGATAGAAGGCAAGAGTTCAAGAGTCATCTACAGTAGCCATTGGGTAGGCACCCAGAAACAACTTCACTAGTAGGCCCCAAGAATCAACTGCATTGATAGACCCGAAAAATTAACTCTGTTGGTGGGCCAAAGGTTGATTCCATAGCTTTTCTAGGAGGTTCAGGTCTGGAGAAAGTGCAGGCCACTGCATTCGAGGTACCTCAGCCTCCAACAGCTGCTTATGATGCGACCTTGATGAGCTGGAGCATTGTCATCCATGAAGATAAAATAAGTTCATGCAGAGGAACAATGACTGGATTAATGATGTTATTCCAGTAGTAGAGGTTGTCACTGTACAATTCACAAGGTGTAGGGTGGTTCTGTATTGACTAGATACACCTGCCCAAACTGTAACACCACCTGGCACTCCCACTGGCTGTAAGGCAATAGTGCTATCCACCCTTGTGTTTAAGGATATTTGGCATCAAACTGTACCTGTTAATAAAGAGAAGCTCGTGTATAATATAGAAGTTACAGGATAACAGGAATAGACAAATTAGAAATAGAACAGAAAAAATAAGCACCCAAAAAGAGAATCTATTACTCCTAGAGGACGTTTAATGACCTATTTAATTGACCTAACAGATCTAGAGGCTCACCACTTTCATACATGAGCTGTTTCATAATATTCTAGCTCTATCCCATTCACTTGGCATGGAGAAGGACTTGGGAATCCTAGTGGACAGTAAACTTAACTGTATCAGCCAGTATCAGGCAGCAGCTGAAAAGGCTAATAGGATCATGGGGTGTATTAAAAGGGGCATAGAGGCACATGATGAGAACATTATTCTCCCATTATACAAGTCTCTGGTTAGACCACACATGGAATATTGTGTACAGTTTTGGGCACCAGTGCACAGGAAAGACATTGTAGAACTTGAACAGGTACAAAGGCAGGCAACAAAAATAATAAAAGGACTGGGTGGACTACAGTACCCAGAAAGATTAGCAAGGTTAAGGTTATTTAGTTTAGAGAAAAGACGGCTTTGGGGGGGACATAATAAATATGTTTAAATACATCAAAGGTCAATATAGAGATCTCTCCCAAGATTTATTTATACCCAGGACTGTATCTAGAACAAGAGGGCATCCTCTACGTCTTGAGGAACGAAAGTTTCTACATAAACATAGAAAGGGATTCTTTACTGTAAGAGCAGCGAGACTGTGGAACTCTCTGCCAGAGGGACTTGTCATGGTGAATTCAATAACGGAGTTCAAAAATGGTTTAGATGCATTTCTGGAGCGTAATAATATAACAAGTTATAGTGACTAGGATTCTGGAGAGGGGTCATTGATCCAGAGATTTTTCTGATTGCCAGATTGGAGTCGGGAAGGAATTTTTCCCTAAAATGAGGACAATTGGCTTCTACCTCATTGGGGTTTTTTGCCTTCCTCTGGATCAACACCTTAGCATAGCAGGCTAAGCTGGATGGACGTCTTGTCTTTTTTCGGCCTTACAAACTATTAAACTATGAAACTTGTATCCTAAACAGACTGAAATGGCTATTTCAGTAAATACTTGATTTCCCGATGAAATAACAATTCTGGAGCATCGTCCTATGCTTTTTCACACTAGCAGCTAGAATACACATGGCTGCTTAATGGAGATCTAATTCTTTATATGTGTTTTATTGTAGGAATGAAAGGGGTTCACCACTGATGATGACAGAGAACGATTTGATAAAGTTTGGAGACCCTGATGGATCATTCAGCCCTACAATTTCCCTACAGGCCTTGGCTATCCGATCCTGAATTCAGAGTATTTACATAAGATATGAGGGTGTCCATTCAATAATTTTGTTTTTAAATCCACGTTCCCATCTAATATAACATTACATATATATAGTGATGAGCGATTGTGTCAACTATCGTTATCAATTCGATAGTCGATATCGGCAATAATCAAGACAATATCCGATAGTCGATAACAGATTATCACCGATGACCATTAAAGTCTATGGGAGAGGAACAACACCTTCATTCTTACACCAAACAGGGCTGGAGAAGCTGGAATTAACATCCACAACAGCAAACTGGATACGTGCTACATCTTAGGCAACACACATGTTATAAAAGTCACAGAAAAAAAGTCACAGACCATTCACTATCCCCGTCTTGTACCACAGCATGAGCCCCAAAGCTGCATGACCCACAAATTAAAAAGTGCCAGAAGGCAGTATTACTTGAACCATCATTTTAGTTGAACTGGACACTGACTATGCCTGTCCTGGAACGCAGCATGAGCCCTAAAATCAGTATTACCCATAAATTAAAAAGTGCTGGAAAACAGAGACTGTAAATGTTATATGGATTAATATGGCGGCCTTCACACCACTGACTACAGGTGTAATTTACTATAAAATATGTAAAACACAATTTGCCTACAACTGAGCTCTCTGCGCCAAACAGACGCACGGACTGCAATAAGAGTATTTAAATGTTATATGGATTAATATGGCGGCCTTCGCACCACTGACTACAGGTGTAATTTACTATAAAATATGTATAACACAATATGCGTACAACTGAGCTCTTTGCGGCAAACAGACGCACGGACTGCAATAAAACTATTTAAAAGTCATAGGGATAAGTTATGCCGGTTTTTGGGAACACTGACACGCAGTGATTGCAATAGAACTGAAAACACAGGGACCATTTCACCTCCTATCAGAGGTCTGCTGGCCAAACAAGTGGTAAAAAACAATGCTTTTTCAATTCAAGGTCACAGAAAACACTGAGCTGCACAATATCTCCCTTCCTTTCAAAAGCCTCTCCTCCTGCCGAGTATATTCTCGAGTATAAGCCAAGGCACCTAATTTTGCCACAAAAAAACTTGGAAAACGTATAAGCCTAGGGTGGAAAATGCAGCGGCTACAAAAATAAAAATGGATACCAATAAAATGACAGGTATAGGCTTTTTAATGCCCCCCATATGTAGGTATAGGCAGGTATATGTCCCCCATATGCAGACATAGGAAGGTATATGTCTCCCATAGGCAGGTATTCAGCAGGGTTTAAAAAAAAAAAAATACAAGTACTCATCTCTCTCTCCGCTGCTCTGATGTGTGCCATTTTCTTCCCAGCACAGGGGGTGTGATGTCATCAGGTCACGCAGGCAGCGTGATGACATAGCAAGTCTGCTTGCGGCCTCTGCTCCGCAACAGCCTCTCCCAGAGGATTCGCTCGGGTATTTCATTATATTATATTTTATTATATTTATATATATAAAATATAATATAATGATATACCCGAGCGAATCCTCTGGGAGCGCATACAGCTGAAGAGACTGTTGCGGGCAGAGGCCGCAAGCAGACTTGCTATGTTATCAGGCTGCCTGTGTGGCCTGATGACATCACACCTCCTATGCTGGGAAGAAAATGGCACACATCATAGCAACGGGGAGAGAGGTGAGTACTTGTATTTTATTATATATATATAATATATATATATATATATATATATATAAAATGATATATATTATATATATATATATAATATATTATATATATATATATATATAATATAAATTAAATCAGACCACCACTGATTGGCAAAGGGTTGCCTTCTCCAATGTGTCGTGTTTTCTGATTCATTTAGTGGATAGATGTAGTCATGTCAGGTGAGAAACATCAGAGAAGAAACACCCTGCAAACATTGCTGGAAGATTTATTTATATATATACATACACACACACACACACATACACAATGTACATAGTGTATACTTCCAACACGGCTTGAAAAGTTAACCCTATTACAATAGAAAAATTCTACATCATTGAATTTTTTGTAGTTACATGTGCTTATTTAGAACTCCATTTTCCATTTCCATAAATAAAAAGAATTTTGATGCCTAATTGGAAAATGTGTCAAACATTTGGAAATCATTGAGCCAGTGCTAATTACCAAACCACTTTTCTGGCCACAGGTATCATATTATTATCGTCTGAGGGCATCAGATTGTTCTACTGGGGCATTTGTAAGATCTCCTAAGATGGAGAAGATGGTGACCCAATTGGGATGTTGTCAGATGATAGAATGTCAAGGGGACGGTAGCTTGGCAAGATGACACGGATGTAGCCCTTGGGACAAATATTGCTCTGCTCTCTTCCACTTTATTTCCAGTTTACTCCAACTAAAGAGATGTAGCAAGTCATTGTCCATGGGGGCTATATTCTCTTCATTCTCCAGAGTGACAGATTGACTGCCTCCTCTGGGTGCAAAGTTTCTTGCCAAGGGATAAACATCAGGTTGTCTCCAGTATTGGACCCCAGAAGAAGTTGGCACTCCCATCGCTTTCAGGGATGATTGCTACACCAAAAAACTGTGTCGTGGCCTTGAAAGGAATTAAACAGACATAAAAGTACAACTGCAATAGTGAACAAAATAGAAAGGTATTTGTAACCGCCTGGAGCAGAGAAGATGGTCTTCAATTGTTCTCGGGAACAATTTGAGTTTGGAGAGGAGAAACCAAAACAAGCTCATGAGAGGAAACAGAGGTCGGAGGGATGGACAGTGCAATTGCAAAAGCATTAGGAATCCTATTATAAATCCATCAGATACTGAAAGGCCTGTTTTACTACAAATTTTGGATGCAGTTGCCCGTTCATATCATTCATTGGACAAATGTAGAATTCCTATGACAGGATAATGACAGATGTTGTTAATAAGTTAAGGCAGGGAAAAGATGCAAGAATAGATGGTAGAAGCAGAATGAGAGTCAGCGGCTTAGAAGATGTCAACAAGATACAATCTATATTTCAGGCTCTTTCTCCCAGTCTCGGCAGATTTACTTTTGCATTGGTCCCGACAGAGGAAGGGAGGGGGCTGGATGTTGGCCCCATTTCTATAGCTAAGCCAACCCCCTTTTTCATCACGACCAGAGCCAGACTGCCACCCCCAGAGAACCCTCTGCTTGGCCCAAATTAAGATGCAATAATTTACCCTTAGTATACTAAGGTCCCAAAACTCTGCATTTCTGAAACAGAGCTCCAAATATCCTGCCTAAGCAGAGTCAATGAATGAAATTATGTCTCCCTGCAGCCACCACTAGGGGGAGATTGATATCTCAGTGCATACTGTTTTGTTAATGGGTTCATTGCAATAACTCTATACTGTAAGCTCCTCATAGCGGTATCTAGAATCTTACATTGAACTGAGCTTTTGGGGTGTAAAGTACTACATCCAAAAGGGGGTGTTCCAATTACAATACACACAGTCGAGTCACATTATTGTGACCACCAGCTAATATCCATGTGCAGTATGGACAGCAACTACATAGGCTGGGAGTGACTCAATAAGGTCCTGGTAGACTGTCTCAGGTATCTGGAGCCATGATCACTGCATCCCACAGCTACTGGAGAATCCATAGAGCAAACGCGACCATCGAGGTGGAACCACAGATACTTAATTGGGTTCCAGTGTAAGCGTTAAGAGAGCCAGGGTAGAACTTGGAATTCTTGTTCATACTCTTTCAACCAATGTCAGACATTTATAGCTGTGTGACATGTCACATTGTCTTACTGAAAAATCCCATCCCTCCAGAGAAGACAATCTGCATGTATGTGTGTACATGATCTGCAAGAATTAAATTAATACTGAAATCAGTTGAAAGCATCTTCCCATGAATGAGTGGCCCAGAGAATGCCATGAAAACATTCCCCACACCATAATGATACAATTAGCTTGTGTTCTTCCAGCAATGTTTGCAGGGTGTTTGTTCTCTGATGTTACTCACCTGATATGCCAACGTCTATCCATTAAATGAATCAGAAAACATGACTCGCTTTGACAATCAGCGGTCGTCCAATTTACTGCAATGAAAATTGAAGCCATTTCTGCTGATGCAATGTAATCAGAGGAACAGTGACATCCATCTACTTCAGAGCCCCATACACAGTAAGGTTTACTGAACACTGACACACGTCTGGTCGCCACCTGGTTCATTTTGGAGCTGAGCTGCTGCCCTGTAATATATTAGTTGCCCTCCTTCACCCTTGTAGCATACATTCACCTCTCACATCAATGACACATAGTATTCTGCAGTTTTCACGTCACTAATTTGCATTGGCGCCATGTGTCCGCTCAAGATACACTTTCACCACAGCAGCACGAGAACAGTTCACAAGCTGCACAGTTGCAAAAATGTCAACAACTTTGTCCTAAAAGCCAATAATCATCCCTCTTTGCAACTCTGATAAATTGATCATTTTACCCATGACAACAACGATGGATGTGTGCAGACTGCCTATCACACACCTTATATACCCACCAAACCAGCTCCTGAACTACCAACATCAAATGTAGGAAATTGTAATTACTATGTACTTTGTACTATTGCAATTGTTTGACTCATGTTATGTATGTAACCCCCTGAATGTACAGCACCCTGGAATCAATGGCGCTCTAAAATAAAAAATAATAATAATAAGGAAATGACCAAACATAAAAAAAAAAAAAAAAAATGAAGGCATCCAGCGGGTTTCAAAAAGTATAAAAAAAAAGATGTTATTCCTCCATAACACCCAATAACATGCAACGTTTCAACCAAAAATTGGTCTTTGTCAAGCAAATGCAGGAAATGGTCATAATAATATGACTCGGCTATTCTAGAACCTAGCAAACAAAGTGTAGACATTTACTTTCGGGACCCAAATAGAAGGAAAAAAAAAATACAATAAATGAAGTTTCATTCATTGATTGTTCATTATGCAGGACCATATACTAAGTAATGAAAACGGATTATCATGTTAATGAGCTTGCAGCTAATTTCCATAGACTAAACAACGCTCTAGAGGAACATAAAATAAACTGGAGGGAAAAACAGACACTTTTTTTTTTTTTTTTAAATAACTTCTTAAGTCATAAATATATTTCTGGTCCACGGCCCTAATGAAAACTATCTAATTTGGACATAAAACACCCTGATTGGGGACCCTCTAGAATCACTATTTTAAGAAAGTACAAAGATTTTCCTTTGAGTGTACAAGGGGGAGGGGGGGGGGGGGCGCAGCAATAAAACAGATGCAGATGTTTTTGTGCTTTTTTTTTCTTCTCTTGAAAAGGGGACAGTTGATCCAAACTTTAAAGAAAGTCTCAGCTTTCTGTGTGTGGCAAAATAAATACAACTTGCAACAATAAACATTATCTTGATTTCCATCAATTACTCATATAATAACACTCATCAGGCTAATTGAATGCAGAAGAATATATTAAAACTTAGCGAGATTCTTCTGGAACTGAACGCTGTACAGATGGCCCGCAGTCGCTCCGAGTGGAGGCAGAACCAATTATTGATGCTCTTCCAAGTATTATTACAGACATAAGACGGCAGATACCGAGTTGCGAACTCCGAGCAACTGTTGTTACTGAGCCTCCCCACTTGGCATTCTTTCTCCTCATCTGATGCGCTCTCGGAGCAGAGGGCGAGACAATGGCTGCTTTGCAGAAAGACGGAAAAGACTTGGAACACCAAGTAGATTTAAGGCTGGACTAAACTTATTGTGCATCAGCCATGTCCATTACTCATCCCCTGGCAAGAAGCTCTCTTCCCTTTGTCTGGAGAAGACGGTAAACTTTCAATGCCATCTGAAAACAGAAGGCCTTTCACATAGTGCAAAACCCTGCCACAATGATCATGTGAAAATATTGTAAACAGTCTCCCAGCCCCCATTCAGCTGTCCAAAATGCAGATCTGGAAAACATTAGGAGGAAGGCAATGGCTTTATACACAGGCTTATTTTTCATTTATACTCCGGCTGAATGGTTGGGGATACAACTACTGTGAAAATTACTAGTCAAAGAGTTTTTTTTTTTACAGTCCAGTGGATTTTAGGACCATTAAAACTTTGTTCCTGGGGAGTCATTTTCAATATGTACGCTATGTTCCTAGAGCTGTTTCTGTTGACATCACATGTGCGGTGTGTAAAAAAACTCACTCATTTTTCACAGGTATTTTTTAATATTCTGTTTTATTTGAGGCTCACAAGGAAAAAGAAAAACCTCAAAAACAAAATGGTCATGTAAGGTCTTACACATAGCACCCATATTTAACCCTTTGAATTCTAGATGTAACAGTTGGACCCTTGTGGCTCAACTAAATCAAACTTAAAGGATGTAATGTTGACATGGGATCCTCCAAAATGGGTATTTAATCACTTTTCTAAATATATGTGATTACAAAAATTGCAGTCTGAGAGAGCTACAGGCTGCCTTACCTGCCCTTAGTTACTTAAAAGCTTCTATTAGATACGACCTGAAAAGAGCTGCTGGCCGGGCTTGCGCAGAGAACACTTCTTATCAGATGAAAGGGAGCTTAAGATGCTTTCAAGGCACCGGGTAGAAATATGTTGTGTTTTGTATACAGAATCCACTAGTTGTAATGTGATTATCTGAGTAGATCCCTGCTTTATCTGATGACAGGGAACATAAAGAAGCTTTCAAGCTGCTGTGAAGAAAAGGTGTTGTCTTTTGTATACAGAATCCACTAGTTGTAGTTTGATTATTTGAGTGAACATTTCACACGATCCCTTATGCAGGGCTCTGTGGTCTGGTTGTGTCTCTCGCTCTCTTAGCTCAGCCTGGCTTGTTTACAATTGCTTCTTAGCAGATAAGGCACGTCCTGACAAAACCGCTTTAAAGGGGTTGTCTCACTACAAGGATTGCTTTTTTGTTAAAGATCTTGCAAAAACAAGTCACTTTGCAATATGTGTCTATTAACAGTGTCCTACCTATTCCTAGACATCCCCTCTTGTATGGGCTGCATCAGCTCGCTATAGCTACAGACCTGTTTGATCTCTCCTGATAGGCTGCACTGGTTGCTATAGCTACAGACCTGGCTGCTACTGCAGCCTAGTAGAAGCCAGTAAACACGCCCCTGAATTCAAAATGAAACCAAGAAAACAGGACTGAGGTAAGATGAATCAATGTAGTGAGACAACCCCTTTAAAGGGGTTTTCCCACTATAGATATTAATCAGCTATCCATAAGCGCTTGGCTATCTTCATCAGTCAAACAGATTTTAACCGGAGAAGCATTGTACAAGTTCATTCAACGACTTTCTTGCTCAGGAAGAAAGAACATGGACTCAAGCACCACTTTAAGCAATTGGTTGGACCCCCAGTGATCAGACATTTATCACCTATCCTAGCTGTTTCATAGAGCCACAGCCAGGCTTAGATTCAAACTTCCTGGTCAGGTTATGGGTGGTTCTATAGCAGTGATTGGCATATCACCTCTGCAATTCCTGTTATAATGACTCAGCGGCAGAGGGGTTGCTAAGGTTCTAAAACATATGGGGGTGGACCTTCTGTGTCACACTTTGCTCAGTAGGGCTGGATTCACACAGGATTTTTCACACGACTTCGTAATCTGCGACATATATTTTTACGGAGAAAATAAAGTGAATTTCCATGTATTCCAGATAGATACTCTCCATCACCTTCACAGTACACTGCATAGTGAAAATCAGTGCAGACATATAAGTGATTACAGAGCAGTTACATTCAGTGACTCACAGGTGACATCTTCTCTCATTCACTTTCCTTCTTCTTCTCCATTCTGTCCGGATCTCTGTGATGACTTCTCCCAGCTACGACTTGTCTCTGCAGAATTTACCACACAAACCATTGAGAATCCACACTTTTCCAGCACCTATATACCTATCTACTAGAAGGTTTATGTACCTCACTACCTAATGGTGGCTTAAAAAGAAAAGCATGGTGACGCTCCAACCCTCACAGCAACTCGCTTTCCTATGATAAGAAAGCTGGTTGCCTGTTGTGAGGATGGGGAGTCACTTATTGCTCCTATATAGGCTTCCATTAAGTAGGAGTATACATAGAGACCCCTCTATGAGTAAGTAGGCATAAAAATCCTCTCAGTAGGTAGATATATAGGACCCCTCAGTAGGTAAATATATAGACCCCGAGTAGGTAGTTATATAGGTCCCCTCTTTAAGTATGTAGGTATATATGGTAGGTATATAAGTGTCATTAGTAGGTAACAAGGCATATAAGTACCTTTGGTAGGTAGCTAGGTATATAGGCCCCCACAGTAGGTAGACAGGTATATATGGTCCCCTGTAGATAGCTTATATAGTCCCTCACAGTGGGGAGGTAGGTATTTAGGCAAGCACAATAAGTAGGTATATAATGTCCCTCTGTGGGTAGGTATATTGGCACTTTCAATATCAAGGGAGGTATATAGGGCTTCCAAGTAGGTAGTTAAATAGGTCCCTCAGTAGTTAAGTATATAGGTCATCCCAGTAGGTAGGCAAGTACATAAGTTCCATAATAGGGTTTTTATGTGTATAAGGAATCTAATAGGTTGTTATGTTCCCCGCTAGGTTTTTAGGCATATGTGTCCCCACAGTGGTTTGGTAGCGATATAGGTCCCCAAATATGTAGGTAGGAATACAGTTTTCCCCTTGTAGGTTGGTAGGTCTATAGGTCCCCCAGTAGGTTGGTAGGTATAAAGATCCTCCTTTAGGCTGGTAGGTATAGAGGTCCCCTCAGTAGGTGAATAGGTATATACAATTAAAAATAAAAATAATACCCAATTCTGCTCATTCCCCTGTTGAACTTCCTCCTCATACCCTGCACAGGTGGAGTGACATAATCATGCCTTCTGTGTCGTTATTGCTACTCCCGGCGCCTTTGCCGTGTGCTCTAGTAGGCTGCAAGCCTGCTTGCAAGATGCCAGAGCAGCGAGCTTTCACTTCCTGTGGTAGGGAATGGTAACTGAAGACTTTTATAAATACATTGCTCTTTGATATTGCCTTGGTCAGAAGATGAGAGAGATTGTATCTGCCTGAGTGCACACAGGTTTCTCTGGTTACCGCCATGCGCTTCCTTCTTGGTAGAGAGCAGGAAATGATGTCACCAGAGCTCAATCCGGAGCAGAGACTTTACTTCTTACAGGATTAGTTTTTGTTTACAATTAAGTAATTGTTGTCACTTCTTGGAGCACTTGGAGCTTTGTTAACTGAAGAGTAAATCTCCTGCACTTATGTCTTTGTAATGTCTCATCTAGTTATAGGGGACCTAAATATGCTAATCACTGGTATAGAACAACCCACAGTCAGAGAGGTAGTGTGAGCCTGAAGCTTCTTGTGACTCTGTGAAATAGCATGGTGAGAAAACCTCTTTAAGACTCTAACCATGTGCCCAAAAAGCACCAAAATCCAAATTTTGGATTTTCATTTTGCCTTACGGTTAGATTGCAAATGCAAAATGATGACGTTTAATTCATGACTACAATTTGTTTTTTTCATTGAATATAGACCTTGTATTACTTATTAATTCCTCATAGCATATAAATGATTATATAGCCTCATGTAGCCGAATCCATATATTCAAAACACTGTGTGTGTGGAAGGGGAACGGAGGGGGGGGGGGGGGGGGGGCGATTTAGAGGAATTAAGCCTTATTTTCACTTTGCTGTTAACTGTTTCATGAACTGAAGATAATTTTAATCCCATTTATGTGTAATGAATGCACGGTTTGTGATGCACCAGAAAGCAACTTCAGAGAAGATGGAATAATTGCCTGATCCCTTCTTATTCATACAATTCATTTCCTAGGACCCTTCTATAAGCAGCAGCTCTTTGCATTAATGTAGGGGGATGTAGTCTGACTATTATTCGGCCATTTGTAACTCTTGCTCGTTCATTGCATGGTCTTTTTTTCATTTTTTTTTTCATTTTATTTCATTTTTAGTCATTGATTACAATATAATGGTCGTATGTTTGTACATGTATGGCTTGGCTTCATCGTACAGCATCGCAGAGTATGTTGGTGCTATATTGCTAAAGAATTTCTTCTTGATATTTTTATCCTATGAGGTCCTTAATGTGGGATATAGAAGAAGCTTCTCAGAATGGAAGACTCTTTTAAATCAAAGCACAGTAGGGTTCATTTAGGAGGAGAGTCAAGATTCAGATGCGGCAGATTAATGGCAGATTCAGAACCCAAAGGTCCCTTACAGAATTCTTATACAAAATAACGGGTTCAGGCATCAGTAAAAAATAATTATATTGTGAACACAAGAGACCATAGTTCAGTTTCTGATCTACAATGCATTTTATTTCATAATATGAAATAAAATGTCTCTCTGTCTGTCTGTCCGTCCCTCTATCTATCTATCTATCTATCTATCTATCTATCTATCTATCTATCTATCTGTCTGTCTGTCTATCTATCTATCTGTTGTTACGGACAGCGGTAGTGGATCCGCTGGACCATTGCAAGCAATGGTATAAGCCTCGCCAGGGAGCGGAGTCTAAGTAGGTCCCGGTTTTCACCAGAGCCCGCCGCAAAGCGGGATGGACTTGCTGCAGCGGGAGTCTACCAGGTCGCTTTCACTGACGTGACTTGCTTGTGGTGGCAGCCAAGGGTGAGCGTGGTACAGAATTGTCAGGCGTAGGCGTAGTCGTGGACAGGCGGAAAGGTCAGGGCAGGCGGCAAAGGTTCATGGTCAATAAACGTAGCAAAAGGGTCAGAACACCGAAGACAATAGAACGCACTTCAAACGCTTTCTCTAAAGGCTATGGGCAAAATAGATCCAGCAATGAAGTGACGGGGCGGAACCAATATATAGGACCAGCAGCCAGCAATCAACCAATTACTGGCGCACTGGCCCTTTAAATTTCAAAGAACTGCCGCACGTGCGAGGGGGCGCGAGCGCGCACTGGAGCTGGCAGAGAGCCGCGCTGGGACAGGAACGACCTGCGGACCGCGGCGCCACTCGTCCCCGGAGCAGGGGGACACAGACCAGACACGAGTGTGCCGCAGCCCGACCCACGGCTGCGGGACCACCCGTGACATCTGACTGTCTGTCTGTCTATGTATCTATATCCTATCTATCTATCTATCTATCTATCTATCTATCTATCTATCTATCTATCTATCTATCTACATCATTAAGGCAAAGGGTAATCATGCCAAATTTTCTTTACATTTTGTAGATTTTGATTTCTTTTAAGTCACTATGCACTATATATAGTACTGTCCATAGGTTTTAGGCAGGTTTTCCAAAGAAATGCTTAGAATTAAAAATATATTAAAAACAAAAGTATGAAAAGTTTATTTTTATCAATTAAAAAAATGCAAAGGGAATGAACATAAGAGAAGTATCTGATGCAACCACCCCTTTCCCTTTGGAGTCCTAGAATTAATATTATGGCCCCTGATCTCATTATCATCCAGTCTGAAATTACACCAGGAGACAGAAGTATCTGAGCAGCTACATCCACAGAAGATTTGGAATTCCTTCTTCAAGATGTTTGGAACATAAAGATGTTTGGAACATAAAGGGTAATTCCACCAAATATTGATTTGATTCTGATTTCTCTGTTGTTCATCCATTTTGCATTTCACTAATTAATAAAATTATACAGTACACTATATCTAGTCATAAAAATCCTTGAAATGTTGTATTAAAAGCCGCTATATTTATAGTAAAAACTGCTTTCTCGGTTGTTATGAAAACATACTGAGAAACTGAGGAATATCAAAGACAACAAGTTATGTATCAAAGGTGTCTCATTTTATCAATTTTGGCATAATGTAAAATTGTGAGGCTGTACTGACTCATCCACCGTATTCTTTGGCATTATGCTCTTGGTCACCACTTTCTTTCTGCATCTAGCTTCGATGCTTAAGGGTTGTTATCATGCTCCATCTGCTAGCCGTCTAAAAGGACAGCAAGTTTTAGATATCCCTAACCTTAACCAAAGCCATTTGGGTCCCAGCTTTTTTAAAGACCAGGCCTACAGTGCTCTAGGCCTGAGCACTAAGGTGTATTTGGTATCTGACCTGACTTCACACTGATAATATCTGCTCCTGTCAACCCTATAAAGTCAATAAAATCCACACGTGTCAAAACATACATACTCTAAGTGGCTTAAAAGGGTTGTTTCACTACATTGATTAATCTCACCTCAGTCCTGTTTTCTTGATTTCATTTTGAATTCAGGGGCGTATTTACTGGCTTCTACTAGGCTGCAGTAGAAGACAGGTCTGTAACTATAGTGACCAGTGCTGACAGCTTATCAGGAGAGATCGGACAGGTCTGTAGCTATAGCGACCTGAGGAGCTGATGCAGCCCATACAAGAGGAGATATCTAGGAATAGGTAGGACACTGTTAATGGATACATATTGCAAAGTGCTTTTGCAAGATCTTTAACATAATAAGCAATCCTTTTTAGGAACAACCCTTTAAGGGGGGAAAATAAGGGGGGGACTTGGTCCCATTTAAAAAGAAAAACCCCAGTATTCTTGATAAACTTCAGCCTTTTAGGGCTTATTAGGGTTCTAAAACATACGGGCCCCGGGCTCTTTGTGTTGAGTTTTGCTCAGTAGGGCTCCATTTTTCACGCCTCATTGTGAACTGCGGCTTGAATTTTTACAGAGGAAAAACGTATGTCCCTTGTTACTAATTTCACGTGTATTTCACTAATCTTCGATCCCCCGCAGTCATGGAACACTACATTGAAGAGACCGCTGGCATTCGGGCCCCACAGCAATGGGGACCACAGTTGGGGGGGTCGGCAGTTTTTAAACCGGGAAAACCAGTCACTTTTGTTAATTTTGAATTAAAATGTATCCAGACCCCCAAACTGGTCATAAAAATTTTTAAAAAACATCAAAAAAATTTTATCCGACCTTCTAGAATCCCGGTCACATAACTTGTTTTAAAATTCACTAGAAATGTTTCCGACCCCCTTTTTAGAATCCCATCACTATAATTGTTAATAAACCCTTCAGAAAATGACCAAGTCCTTCTTAACTTTTATGAATTCACATGACAATTTCCCCTGGGGAGAGAGTTCCAAGGTTTAAAGCCCTTAAAATAAAGAATCCCTTCCCATTTTATGTAGAAACTTTCTTTCCTCAAGCCGTAAAGGATGCCCCCTTGTTCTAGATACAGCCCTGTTTATAAATAAATCTTGAGAGAGATCTCTTTTATTGACCTTTTTTTATATTTAAACATATTTTTTAGTCCCCCGGAAGCCGTCTTTTCTCTAATCTAAATAACCCTAACCTTGCTAATCTTTCTGGGTATTGTAGTCCACCCAGGCCTTTTATTATTTTTGTTGCCTGCCTTTGTACCTGTTTAAGCTCTACAATGACTTTCCTGTCCCATGGTGACAAAAACTGTACACGTATTCCCATGTGGTCTAACCAGTGACTTTTTATAGTGGGAATAATGTTCCCATCATGTGCATCTATGTCCCTTTTAATACACCCCATAATTCTGTTTGCCTTGGTAGCTGCTGTCTGACACTGGCTGCTATTGTTTTCTGTCCACCAGGATTCCCAAGTCCTTCTCCAGTCACTTTTACCCAGCGTTTTTCCATTTAAAAAATGTATCATGTAATGGATTTTTCCTCCCCATGTGCATAACCTTGATTTATCTGTATTAAAACCTCATCTGCCATTTCCCTGCCCATTCCTCCAAACTATCCAGATCCCATTGTAATAACACATTATCCTCTATTGTGTTGATTACTTTACAGAGCTTAGTATCATCTGCAAAGATCGGTATTCTACTGTGTAATCCCTGTGTAGGATCATTTATGAAAATATTAAAGAGGATAGGGCCCAATACTGAGCCCTGTGGTACCCCACTAGTAACAGGGATCCAGTCTGAGTATGCACCATTAATTACCACCGTTTGTTTTCTATTAGTGAGCCAGTTGCTTACCCACTTGCACACCTTTTCCCCAGTCCAAGCATTCTACATTTTAAATTAATAAACCTTTATGGAACAGTATCAAATGCTTTAAAAAATTTTAAAATATATGACACCAGTGCCTCCCCCCGATCCAGTCTAGCACTGACTTCCTCATAGAAGGCCGATGAGATTAGTCTGACAGGACCGATCCTTCATGAACCCATGCTGGAAAGCGTTATACATTTATTTTCAGTGAGAATACCCAGGGTAGCATCTCTTAGAAAACCTTCAAACATTATATCTACAACAGAGGTTAAGCTTACTGGCCTATAGTTTCCTGGATCACTTTTTGAACCCTTTTTGAATATTGGCACCACATTTGCTATGCGCCAATCCTTTGGGACACACCCCGTTATTATACAGTCAATAAATATTAAGAATAGGGGTCTATCTATCACATTACTTAACTACACGCGGGTGTATTGTATCAGGGCCTGGAGATTTGTCTATTTTATGCTTCCTAAAGCGGAGCTGCACTTCTTCCTGGGTTAGCAAGAACATTTAATTTGGGAGTTCCTCCTCCCTTTGCTCATCAACAGGAAGCTCATCCTCCTCAGTAAATACAGTGGAGAAAAAATAGTTTAATAGGTTTGCTTTTTCCTCATAGCTCTCTACAGAAGAAAACTCCAAGAAGAAAAACAAGATAAAGAGAACCTGTCAGGTTGTGACAAAGGGAGAGAAGCTGAACTCTGTGATATATAGGGTTATATGATAGAGGAGAGAAGCTGAGCTCTGTGATATATAGGGTTATATGATAGAGGAGAGAAGCTGAGCTCTGTGATATATAGGGTTATATGATAGAGGAGAGAAGCTGAGCTCTGTAATATATAGGGTTATATGATAGAGGAGAGAAGCTGAGCTCTGTGATATATAGGTTATATGATAGAGGAGAGAAGCTGAGCTCTGCGATATGGAGGGTTATATGAGAGAGGAGTGAAGCTGAGCTCTGTGATTATAGGGTTATATGATAGAGGGAGAGAACTGAGCCTGTGATATATAGGGGTTTTAAAGATAGAGGAGAGGACTGAGCTCTGTGATATATAGGATTATATGAAAAGAGGAGAGAAGCGAGCTCTGTGATATATAGGGTTATATGATAGAGGAGAAAGCTGAGCTCTCTGTTATATAGGGTTATATGATAAGGGGAGAAGCTGAGCTCTGTTTTATAGAGGGTTATATGATAGAGGAGAGAAGCTGAGCTCTGTGATATATAGAGGTTTATATGATAGAGGAGAGAAGCTGAGCTCTGTTGTAATGGTCATTGACTTTGAGTTGATAATATTGCTTTGATACCCCTTGAAGTTCTCAACAATGTATCGAAGTCAATGATGGGATGACATAGTTTCAGTTTTTGATTTCTACGCAGTTCGGCTTGGAAGCATTATATATATATATATATTCACATAGCAAAAAATTCCAAAATTATTAGTTTACTTTTATTTAATATTTACTCTGCCATGCAAATTTATAAATGGATAAAATATAAGCAAAGGAATGATTAATAATACAGTCATAATTTCATTTGCAATGACACATAAAGATCATCTAATATCTAAAATAGTAGTCAAGTAATGCTAACCTTTATCAACAGCAAATGTCTAGAATTTCCATCAAACTATATCAGATTTTTTAGAGTACTCTCTAATTTTATTTGATTTCCCTTAAAAAAGTTATTCTTCACCCCCTGAAATCTTCGGCTAAGTTCATATTTGCATTGTGGTTTCCATACCCACGGTTGGATCTGTTATGTGATGGTTAGAAAATGGTGTCCAATGGACCTCATTTACCCACGATAGAATCCTCTGTTTTCGCATTATTGTTCTTCTCATTTGATCTAAAAAGACTTCTGACAGAGGCTTCAAAGGAAACTCTACCTGCTAAGTTAATTTCTTATATTGTTCTCTTTATCATTTGCTTTCGTGGTCACGTTGAATTGAAATATTGCATCACTAAAATGTTCTGAATCTTCCAGCCAAACTTTGAACTTGTCCATATGTCTGTTCTTTCCAATTACAGTGGACTAGGATTGAGATTAGGATCAGGATTATATTTACTATTTACTATTTTGATAGAGTTTTAATTGCTAATAAAAC
>JAODAL010052146.1:0-26180 GCA_025379985.1 Phyllomedusa bahiana
AAAAAACACCGACTCCCTGAACGCCTAAGCAACAAGTAGCCGACTCCAGCTGCGTTAACCTTGAAACCCCCTAAAGAACCAGCTAACGCAATTTTTCTTTTATGGAAACAACCTAAAAATGAGGAGGCTCAAAGGAAACACAGCACAGAGTGAAATAAAAAGGACTTTGTGTGGGTGTTTATTATATAGTAATCACAAAAGAGAATTAAATTTGAGCATTATGGGTATGTTCACATGGCGTATTGGGGCGCGTACTGTACCCGCCGCAGTACGCCGTGTGTTTTGGAAGCACGCTTGTACTTCCAAGGACAGGGGGGGCTGGCACCATCCACTTCTATTACCAGCGGCGGTAAACACCGTGAAGAAGTGACCTGTCACTTCTCTCCCCCGGCGTACAATACGATTGTATTGTACACCGGGGGAGACGAGGCGTAATTCATAGCTCTCTATGAGAGCTATGAATTATAACTGTGGGGCGCATTTCACCCATATTAAAGCGAAATGCGCGCCGCAATTACACCATGTGAACATACCCTAAGAACACACAGAGCGGCGCCTTACCGAGGGTTAGGGGGTGTTCACATGCCAGACTTGGATGCAGATTACGTATCCAGATTTTTTTTTTTATTTTTTTTTTTTTTGAGTCTCCATATTTTTAGGACGTTTCCATAAAAGAAAAATTACGTTTAATAAAGATTCCTTGATCCTTAAGAGAATTGGAAAACTTTGATAACCTTGTATGAATTGCAATAGAACCATTTTCTACTCCCAGCTGGTGTTGTAACCAGGGCTATGGAGTCGGCAAGCCAAAGCCCCGACTCCGAAATTTCCTAAACCTCCAACCCCACAGCCCTGGTTGTAACACTACAGTTTTTCCGTGCATTTGCTTTAAAATGAGGACCAATTTCATTGACTCCGTTTGCTCCAGCAGATTTCCGGATTGTAGCATACATACCCCTGACCACTCTTTTCTAATTCACGCTATTTAGCAAACATATGTTTCTGCATCAGACAGGAAAAAAAAAAAAATGGCCGACCTCGCTTCTGCATCCGAAGCACAAACCATATGCATTGGCTGAATGAGGGCAACGTGGTCCAATCGGGACCACGATGTACCCTATAGAAATCTGCAGCCTGCAATATCTATCAGGCCATGTTTTTATGGTATCCCGACAGATATCACGAACGGGCAGCCAAAACTTGATGTGAATGGGGCTTAATGTCGCTGTCTTTGTCCGCGTTCTTCGGTGGCTGCAGGGTCAGATCATAAGGGTTCGTCCACACGTAATGGTTTTCTTGTCGGACTTATAGACAGTTATCGGATTTGTAAACCGTCCACATAGACTACAATAGAAAATCCGTTCAGTAGTCTAAACTGAACGCATTTTCAGTCGCCACTGTGAAAAACTTTGAACATTCACAATCTACCGCCCGGTTTTCACGCAGAAGATGTGCAATTCAATGATTATGAGGGACGGGTGAATCCACAAACTTCGGACAAAACCGTCCCCCAAAACCATGCAAAAGACGATAAAATACCGGCCGGATTCTTAAACAGAAACTGACTGGTATTTTATCACTGCCGTGTGGACGCTCCCTAAACATGCGGCAGATTAGAGCAGGCATCCTCAAACTGCGGCCCTCCAGCTGTTGGGAAACTACAACTCCCATCATGCATTTATATCATCTATAACAGTGGGAATGATGGGAGTTGTAGTTTCCCAACTACTGGAGGGCCGCAGTTTGAGGATGCCTGGATTAGAGGCTTATCCTCAGACTTCTGCAGCATAGTCCACCTTGTTCATGATACAGATTTCACTGTGTTTTCATAGTATGATCACCCACACAATTTATTCTGACAATCGTATAATGTCTGCTTGTAATTTAAAGAGGATGTTCTGGGAGTTAAGAATGGTCGCTGTTCTGTCAGGACATCATAAAGAATAGAAAATAAGACTCAGACTTAGGCAATGTTCACACGGCTTATTGCCGACGTAATTGCGGGGACGGATAATGGCCCGCAATTACGCCGGCTGCCGTGCAGCGGGGGCTGGGCGGGGGGGGGGGACGGCAGCTCGCCGGCCCCATAACCACCATTATTCAGCATTGAGCTTACGCGCCGTAAATAATGTGCATGTCACTATCTCCCCCGCGCGGATTCGCCGAGCGGGGAGAAGAGACGGAATCCATAGTTCTCTATGAGAGCAGTGGATTACCGTAATGAATGGGACGGATTCCAGCCGTACTGCAGCGCAAAAACGGCGCGCAGTACGGCTGGAATCAGTCACAGAATAAGCCGTGTGACAGCCCCTTACAGTTACAACCAGAAGTTTCCATCCACTATATAAAGAACACAGTGCGATGTATTTCTCTCATATCTGACATGAAACTCAGATTAAAACCTTCCCTTTTTCCGGTCAAATAGGAATCAGGGCTGTGGAGTCGGGGGTTATTGTGCAGGAGTCGGAGTCGTCATAAAATGAACCACTTCCCAAAATAATAAAATCTTGGCCCAGTTATTGCGATACAGTGCAAAGAGCAAGAGGATTTGGGTCCGGCCATTGCTACTGCTCCCATATCTTCAGACCTTATCCATGAGGAGTGTAATTGATGACATGGAGCATGGCAAAGCGCTGCCCCAGGGAAATGATCGCTCCCAGCTGCAAACCGATTTCAGCAAAATTTTTTCACCTTCTTTCAAAAAAGATATGTGAAAAGTTCAACCATTCATCAAAACTGACTGTGCTGAGGCAATTCCCCTTTGAAACCCTGACATTGTAGAGATTTGCCCCCTGTGTTATCGTTTTGGCCCCCAACCACCAAGTTAGTGTAGAGATGCCGTTCTCTACCTGGAAAAATGAGATCAGATGTGAGGTCATGATAATGCAGACGATGGATACAATTCAAATTTCTCAAGAGACAAATTCAGAAGACTTCACCAAAGACTTTCCTGCAGTGTTTTGCATGATTTACAATTTTTTTCTGTGTTCTATAAGTCATATCCAATAAAATATATTTTATCACTACAAGCAAAATGGTAACAATGTTTTGAACTTGTGAATTTTCAGGCACCAATCTCACATCACACTACAGCTTTGTACATGACGCCTACTGTAATCTTTTATATACATTATCTTACTGATCTTATCAAAAATTTGACCTTGCAAGTATTTAGCATCTGCTTAGTTTAGTTATATGTTTTGCTCCAAGAAATTCAAAGTGATAATTTTATATTATTTTGTTATCATTTGGGAAATCCCCCTTTTTGGTTTTCATACTACAGCCTGAATCCTTCTGGTCTCTGATCAGATTCAAGCAGGTCTTGACCAAATCTGATCCCCAGGTCTCTTCACACACATTCCCATGTTGGTGCAGACTTGACTTGAGATACAAATACAAGCTTTTTCTTTCAACTCTAACCCACAAGTGTTTCAAAATGATCAAAACATTGTTAACCCTTTGCTTGATGTCCCTGTTCTTCCTAATAGCTTGAATGCAGCACCAGTTCAATGAATATGCTACCGCTGGGCGAATCAGCACATTCACAACCCTCACAAGATTAAGAGGGCCCTGAGAAAACTCTTCTCGTTCTGGCCCACCAAGATCCCTAACAGCTATCACAAACTCATTTGTCACTATCCCTAACACTGAAAGGCACTCACAGGCAACTTATCTGTATATAATGTACTGGTCAGGGTGGCAGGGTCACCACAACTTGTTATGTAAACCCCCCCCCCCTATTTATGTAACATGGCTGGACCATTGTAAACTGAGCACTTCTTAACCCTTTGTCTCACCCATACACCCTAATAGATTGTAAGCTCTCACGAGCAGGGTCCTCATACCTCGTGTCTCATTTGTAAGTACTTTTAATGTCTAATGTCTGTATGTATACCCTCTAAATTGTAAAGTGCTGCGGAATATGTTGGCGCTATATAAATAAAAATTATTATTATTATTATTGTATCATAAGGTGATCAACAGCCGGATGTTACCATTTTACTACAGTAAAGTTATCACTCAAACATGCGCCATGTATGAGGGAGTCGGAGGTTTGGGAAATTGAGGAGTCGGAGCTTCGGCTTGCCGACTCCACAGCCCTGTAATAGGAACCAAAATTATTTATATTTTCCAAATATCAGAATAATCAGAGAATTTAAAGCATTGTTATTACTTTCTGCAAAATCAAAAGTTTACAAGTTTAGTATTTGGTAGCATTGCCCTTAAACTGGATGACTTGGGTCAAGCATTTTGGATATAATTCCACAAGCTTCTCACAATAGTTGGTAGGAATTTTGGCCCATTCCTTCTGACAGAACTGGTGTACCTGAGCCATGTTTGTGGGTCACCTTGCTCACACCTGCCTTTTCAGCTTTGCTCTATAGGATTGAGATCAGGGCTCAGATCATTGTCCATTTGGAAGACACGTTTCTGCCCAAGCTTCGACTTCCTGGCTTACGAATTGAGATGTTGCTTCAGTATTGCCACATAATCTTCTTTCCTCATGGTGCCACCTATTTTGCGAAGTGCACCAGTCCCTCCTGCAACAAAACAACCCCACAACATGATGCTGCCACCCCCGTGTTTCACAGTTGGGATGGCGTTCTTAGGCTTCCAAGCTTCTCCCTTCAAATGGAATGATGGTCATTATGGTGAAACAGTTGAATTTTTGTTTCGTCAGACCACAGGACATGTCTCCAAAAATGTAGGTCTTTATTTCTGTGTACATTTGTAAACATTAATGTTTTAATGTTTCTTTTGGAGTAATGGCTTCTTCCTGGCAGAGAAGCCTTTCACCCCAAGTTGATACAGTACTCGTTTCAGTGTGGACAATCACACAATCTTACAAGGAAAATTCACAAGGCTTTTGTTCTTGGGTGATATGCACATTTGGGCCAAAACATGTTTTACCTAAAACACAGAACCCATATCCTTCCTGAGTGGTATGATGGGTGGACTTCCCATCTTGTTTGTACTTTCCACATATGGGCTGTCCTGAATTTTTTAAACATCTAATCCTAGTTAAGGAAACCTTTTTACTTTTCAGAAATAAAAAAAATGCCTTAAAAAATTCTCTTCATCTGCATTTTGGCAAATTTTAAATAATTTTGGGTTTTCCAAATTTTAACCTAAAGTGGGGAAGGTTTAAAGATCCATGAAAAGATATGAGAAAAACTGCAGTTGTGTCTTTTAAATAGTTGGAAACTTCTGGTTTCAACTAAAACCTCCCAGAGCCCCGCTCATCCCCAGTCCAGTTTTTCCTTCATCCCCTTTGAAAACAGTGGCTTTGTCACCGACACTGGGAACCAGTCACAGACCACAGTGGTCATTTTGCACGGGGCTTGTGGGCCTTTGGGCAACTATTTGACGTCACGCGAAACTTCACGCTTCAGCGGGCTGAAGGGACCGGGGAAACCCCCAGGGATACTGGGCGTCCGGGAGGGAAGTATGTCTTCTCACTTTGTTTTTTCATCCCCAACTCCAAGGAGCATTTTTTTAACTCCTGGGACACCCCTTTAAAAATTATTTTTTACCCCCCTAGATGGAAACCAATGCATTTGTCTAACCCAGGTAAAGCTGGGTTAGGTCCCATTCACATAACTTTTACAGCTCCTATTTATGGTATCAGTCTGGATATCATCAAAATTTATCCAGATGGGGCCATTGGACTAGATTTACCCTATTTTTGTGTATTTACACAGCGCATTGGAATACGTTCCGATACATTTTTTTTAAAAATTAAATTAACGCACTGAAAACAATCCCCAAACTGCTCTGCAATACTTTTTTGGGGTACCTGTTTAAAATCTTTTTTAGTCTTTTTTTCAAAAAGTTTTGTTTCAAAAAAAGCCCTATTTTTAACATTCGGGGCCCGACTTTATGAATTCGAATGCTTTTTTTTTTTACTTGCCCCCGACAAAAACAGTTTTTTGGGCGCATTACATAGAGTTTAATCCCGCCAATTTTGCCGCTTTAACACCTAGGGCCCATAAAAAACCTTTTGAAGATTTTTGGCGCATTACAATGGGGCAAAAAAGGGCCCAAGTTTGCCGCATTACACCTATGCCCATACAAATTTTGGGCGAAATTAAGCTCTATGTTTTCGCCAAAAATCTTCATACTGTCGTATTCTACACTCTTCTATATCTATTTAGAACTGGAGTGTCGGCGCCAAGTAACGAAAAAGTACGTATTCGAATTCATACATGTCGCCCTCAAATTTTCTTTCATCTGTTTTCTTTCAATAAAGCACTATCATTATTATTATTATTATCAGACATTCAAATCTGGAACCAATACGTTTTCTTAATGTGTAAAACGCATCAAAAAACTGTACCAGAAAGTGTGGTAGGCGTCCAAGCCTCCAAAAACGCACCTCAATGTTTCCTATGGGGATTTCAATGTGAAAAACGGATGAAGAATTGACATCACTTCTTTGAACGCATCCGTTTTACACAAGCCCAAAACATATGTAAAAACACAGTGTGAATGACAATACTTTTTTCACATTGAAGCCAATGAGATCTGCCTGGAACATCGTTAAATACATCTTTGGGTTCGTTATTTTTGTTATGTAAAATGTAGCCATAGACGTATTTAAAGATTGCAGTGTGAACATCCCCTTAGATTTAGTTGATGTAGACTTCCCCTGTGTGGTGAACATGTAGGGTTTCTGCACCAGGATTGTAAAGAGCAAACGTCAACCACATGGGACCACGTCTGCTCTACTGATCTCTATGGGGGGGCTGCAACGTGGGATGTCAGGGGAGCTTTTTCATGGTACCTGAGAAGTGCTGATCGCTCCCTTATATACAGACTCCTTATTGGAGAGATTCACAGATTGCAATAACTGCACTGATGATCCCTATTGAAAACCCTATGAAAAGTGATGAGGTCCAAGGGTCTGGTCACCATAGGAACAGAGTGAGGACTAGGGAGTCAGATTGACAGAAGGGTCAGGGTGTCTATAGCCGCCACCTATGGGGCCCATGGATGGTACATGACACTTTGAGATCAGCATCATCTACAGGAGCCTATCATACAGCAGGCGCCCAGTGTATAATCACTCCCAAACAACAAACACCTCCCTCCCCCTCCTGCAGGGCCTGGCCAGACAACAGCCCGGCAGGTCGGTGCTTGCTGATAAGCCCTGCTCCCGCCATCTCCTGCTCTGAGGATGCGCCATAGTCCTGTAACACTACAACCTTCCGTCTCCTCACCTCTCAGCCCGGGGTCAGCGCGCTTGTCTCTTCTCTTTCTCCTCCTCGATCTCCTCCTGTCTATTTCCTCCCCCGCTTCCAATATGGCCGCTCCGGGCACTACAACTTCCGCTTCCGGTTGTCTGAGCTGTCAGGCTTGGCAGCGCCGGTTGCTATGGTAACGGTGTACGTGTACAGGGCTGTCAGCGCGGCCGGGCGGTGACGTCACGCGTGTTCCTGTTTCTCACCTCGAGATTTTTAGATGCGTTGTTGCTGTGACGCCTCCCAGCTATGGAGCTCGCAGTCACAGAAAACACACGGAACCAATACATCTTATACAATAACATAACAATAGATTGTTTTCTGATGACAAATTCCTTGTAAAATTAAATATGTATCAGGTTGTACTTTACACAAAACCGTGCAATCAGCAGGATATATAAGTAATGAGGCTGACCTGCAATACCACACCCAGCCTGAGTACAGGTGTGGCGCTGTTTTTGGAATCAGAGTGATTCTTATCACCAAGCAGCCTAACAAAATCTTATCAAAAGTAAGAATATTCCCCTGTGTGAACTTTCCCAGTCCACAAGTGGAAAGACAACTTGAGACGGCGCTTCTACTCCAATATTTTGGGCGACGTGTATGAACCCGGCGCCGACTCACCAGTTCTACGTCTGTTTTTCAGGGCTGTGGAGTCGGCAAGCCAATGCCCGACTCCGACTCCTCAATTTTCCAAACCTCCGACTCTGACTCCAACTCCCATGTTTAAGTGATAACTTTACTGTAGTAAAGTGGTAACATCAGGCTGTTTATCACCTTATGATACAATAATCAAGCTATTTAGATAGAACACAGACACTGACAAGCAAAAGGGTAACAATGTTTTGATCTTTTGAACACTTGTGGGTAGGGTTGAAGAAAAAGCTGTATTTGTATCCAAGTCCAGTCTGCACCAACATTGGGAATGTGTAGAAGAGACCTGGGATCAGATTTTGGTCAAGATTTGCTTGTATCTGATTCAGAGCCCAGAAGGATTCAGGAAGTATAGAAAACCAAAGGTGGATTTCCCAAATGCTAACAAACAGTAATAAGCAGTTACAGGAAAGAATCTGCAGAAATAAGCAGATGCTAAATACTTGCAAGACAAAATTATGTATAATAAAGGTAAGATGACTATATATAAAAATACAATAGCCTCATTAACAAATATGTAGTGTATGGAGAGATATGAAGCATGAAAGTCACAAGTACAAAACATTGTTACCATTTTGCTTGTCAGTGAAAAATATATTTATTGGATACGACTTTAGAACACAAAAAAATTGTAAATATGCAAAACACTGCAGGAACATTTGTGAGGTCTCTGAATTTGTTCTGAGAAATAGTATCACCTCCCTCAGATCCTGCATACATGACCTCACATCTGATTAATTATTTCCAGGCTAGAGAACGGGCTTTTTTTTTTCATCTCTACACTAACTTGGGTTGGGGGTTAAAGTGGTGGAACACAGGGGCTACATTCTAACAATGTCAGGGTATATAAAGGAATTGCCTCTGCCACAGTCAGTTTAGATGAATGGTTTAAGTCTTCTCTTCTTTGAAAAGGAGGTGAAAAATTTTGCTGAAATCTGTTTGCCTCGGGAGCAGAATCTTCTCCACTGGGGCAGCGCTTTGCTGCTCCATGTCTTATATTTACTACCTTATGTGGATGAGGCTGAAAGCTATGGGCAGGTGCTGTAGCACTGGCGGGACCCATCTCTCTTGCTCTTGCAATGCATCGAACTAACTGGACCAACTAATTATATATTTTGGGAGTCGGAGTCAGTCCATTTTATGACTCCACAGCCCTGCTGTTTTTAATAGTGTACGATCCAACAGTTTGAATGAAAGAGTGTTATGCGCCCAAATTTTTCTCAGCTGTGTTATGGATTGGTACAACAGTTTAACCTCAAGACTTTTTGGCGCATTCGTGTTGCATTTTTGACACATTCAAAAGTGTTGTGTCTGGTGCAGGATGTGCCAGAGATTTTGGTGCACGACAGTTCATACATCTATAGAAGAGGGCTACCACAGTTTTATGGCTCAAAGTACGCCAGAAAATTGGCGCAACCCCGTAATTCGCCGCGTATAGCGCTTTATACGTGACGAAATGTGCGCTGCAATTACGGTAATTCATAGCTCTCATAGAGAGCATAGTCGTATTGTATGCACAGGAGGAGAAGTGACATGTCAATTGTTAGCGGCGCTTACGTGCCACTGACAATTCATGTCAATGGGGCTGTCCAGGTGCCAGACCCCCGTGCTTTTGAATTACGAGCTGATCAGTGCGTGCTTCCAAAACACCTGGCGTATTGCGACGAGTACCATACTCGCCCCAATAGCAGTTGTGAAACTTCCCTTTAGGGGGATGTTTACACGGACAGTGTTCGATTACGTGTCTGATATGTTAATTAACAAATTGAAAACTGAATCCAAAAAATGTATCCAAAACCGCATCTGCAATACGTTTTTGGATACGTATTTGATCCGTTTTTCAGATGCTCATTCTCATTTTTCCAGCAACTTCTTTCTTAAAGGTCTATAAGTCCCCACAGTTAGGTAGGTCCCCTCAGATAGGAAGCTATAAAAGTCCCCTCAGTAAGGCAGATATATACAGTGTTGAGCGATTGCGTTGGCTATTGAGGGATCACTCGATCGTTAGTCGATAGTCGGCCGCTTTTCGTTAGGTTTTTCCGATTGGTCGAGCAACGATTATGAGCGAAAATTACATTAAAGTCTATGGAGAACGGAGAGCAACATCACCTTTCATTATTACACCCAAACAAGGCTGGTGAAGCTGAAATTACATCATCCAACAACAGGCAATTGGTTAGTGCTACAGATTCAGGCAACACACATAGCGTTATAAAAGCCCAGAAAAAAGTTAAAGACCATTTACTATCCCTGTCTTGTTACCACAGACTAGACCTTAAAACCTGCATCACCCACAAATTATAAAAGTGGACAGAAGGCTGTATGATTTGAACCATCTGTACTTGAACTGGACATTTGAATATCCCTACGTCTGGATCGGCAGCAATGAGCCCCAAACCTGCGAAGTACCCCCCCAGACCAGGATTTTTAAAAAAAAGTGCCGGCAAAAAGGAGTCTTTTCATAACCACCATTTTTGGTTGAACTGGGGTCACTAAACTTATATGTTCTGTAAAGCAGAATTGACCAATTAAACTGTCTGACCAAGCAGTTGTAAAATGTGCCAGAATAAGGAGCTCTTTCAAACACCATTTTATGTTGAACTGGACACTAACTTTATCTGTCCTGTACCGCGAGATGGGGACATTAAACCTGGTCTCTGACCCGCAGTTTCAAAAAGTGCCGGAAAAAAGGACGTCTTTCAACCACCATTTTAGTTATCAATGGGACATTGAGTATTACCTCGATCCTGGGCCATCAGCTTGACCCAGGGCCGGTGAGTAAGTGGTGTGCGGTTGAGAGCCCAGGCTGGTCCCCGGTTTCTATCTAATTATACACGCAGTTTCTAAAAATGCCCTGATGACGCGAGCAACACCAAAAAATGTTCGTGATGAGAGTGTGCTTGGGAAGCGGGAAAGTTGTGAGAACTCCAGCCCTTCCTCTGTTCACAGTCAATACCTGCGGTAGCGCTTGCCCCTCGTATGAGTGAAGGACCAATTGAGCTTCATTGGAATTTTGGTGGGGTTAACGCATCCTGTTACACACCTAGGTGCCTTTTGCTTGGCTTTCTTTTTCTAATGTTTACTCAACGTGCTGGAGGGGGAATTGTCTCTGTACCTTTGTTACTTGTTCCGTGCTCCTATTACTCATGATCCTCTGGAATAAACCTACATTCTGGTCAAGTTTTCCTGTTACTCCCACCTTGTACAATTCAGACGGAATTTTATTTTCCCAAGCTATTTTGTTACATCGCAACGGTTTTTAGTAAGTTTAATTCTAGACTAAAAAACACTTTTTTAATATAGGATGGAATCCCACACATGTCTTTGTTTCTATTTTTTCATTGAAATTTAAATGGGTTGTATCTATACAGGGATTATAATGCTATGTTAACGATCTTGCAAAAAAAACTAGTCATTTTGCATATGTGTACATTAACAGTTTCCTAACCTATTCCTGTTTCTGCAGCCACCATCACCCTTGAGCCACTCTTGACAATTGTGAAGAACAAATGTTACTGTTAGAATATCAAACATTTTTTAGAAATTAGGACCTTGTAGTACTAGTGCATGTACAGCAAAATGCCCCCCAAAAATTCAAAACATGACCCATGACGGCCACTTTTTGACAATTGTAAGAAAACAAATGTCTATTAGAAACAAACATTTTTTTTTAGAATAGGACCATGTATTATTAGTTATTGCTGCATTTAAAGCAAAATGACCCCCAAAAATTTCAAAGCATGACCCTTTGAGCCACTTTGGTCAATGTGAAGAAAAAAATGTCTGTTAGAAACAAACATTTTTTTTTATAATAGGACTGTTGTATGTGCATTTCAAAGCAGCATGACCAAAAAATTACTAAAAAATGACTTCTCAGCACACTGTTAAAAATGTGAGGGAGGAAATGCACTTAGAAAGCCCACATTTCTGTTTCCAAAAGGACCATGATTTTTGCTGTATCTCACAGACTACGACCCCATAAAAACTTGATAAAATATGACTTCTCAGCCACTAGTCTATAAATTGTGAGGGAGAATGCACTTTAGAAGCCAACATTTCTGTTCCAAAAGGACCCATGGATTATTGCTGTTTCTCACAGGCTACATGACCCCCAAAAAAAAATTATAAAATATGACTTATCATGCCATATTAAAAATTGTGTGGGAGAAATGCCACTTAGATGAACATTTATGTTCCAAAGGACCATAATTATAGCTGTTTATCAACATCAACATGACTCAAAAACCATTGACAATGCGAAAAACTTATTAAGATAAAGTGAGGTAAATGGAATTACGGTGTTTGTGCATGAAACCTTGCTGACTTTTACAGTCTCTCACTGCAAAACCATCAAAATGAACTGTTGGTAAAAGAGAATATAAAAATTGCAGTAAGAATTGATCATTTTAAAAAAAAAAAGTTTTCAAAGAGGAAACCACTTCTGTTTGAAAAGGAATGTGGAAGTAGACTGGCAAACTAATCGGTGACCTCGGCAATTGGGGCCACAAACATCAATCTGAGTCCATGCACTGATTCTTTCTTGATGAAAGTCAAACGATCCACATTATCTGTGGGGAAAGGCCGGATGCGTTTGTCTGTAATTGACTCCTCAGCTGTGCCTGAAGGTACGACTCAGATATGACGCTGGCTGCTGGGCAGGACAAAACCTCTATGGGTGAAGAGCCAGCTCGGGCCATTAGTCCAATTTTTGGGATCCCTGTAGGAAGTCTATACAACTTTTCTTTTTGGGGTCAGGAATCACATGCAAAAATCATCGGTTGTTGAGACGCAGTTAGTGATTGCACACACTACCGTTCTTAAGCTGATCTCTGTGTTTGTATGTGTGCCTGCATTGCATGCGTTGGTGAGGTGGTAAACTTGTATTGCCAGGAGGTTCCCCCCATAGGCTTTCCGCCACCTTGCTGCTTGCAGCCGCTACGCCTACGTGTGCACTCTAATGCCTGTCACGTCGCCTGAGTTGTTCATCCGTGACATTAGGGGAAAGTGAAGCTACGCAACAGATGTCCTCCAGTTGTATCAATCAGCAAGGTCTCATTTCTGCATTTTACTCTCTATTTGGTGTGGGTGGAGGAAAGTGCTGTTGTTTTGTTTTGTACGGGGATCCAGGAGGTTGGCCACCCAGTAGTTAACGTTGTTTCATTTTTTGGATAGCTTTATGCGAGATACATGTTGGAGGAGGAAAATGGAAGCTCAATACAAGCACTAAGTTGAGAGATGCGAGCCTTGATTTCCCAAGCCTCTGGTCGAGGGGCACTAGAAAACTGATCTTCCTCATCTTACCTCTCCGCTCAATATTCACGCGCCATCCTCTTTCAAAGGCTGGGAAGTCGGTCAACATCGGTTCTTAGGAATTACATCCCCTCCTCCTACACTCCTCCTCCCCCCATTACCGCTGCCTCCGGCACAGCTTCAACACAGCCCCTGCTTGCCTGAGATGTGGCACCCTGAGAGTGATGCGCCAACTTGCACTAGCCTCTGGACCTCGAACCAATCCTATGAAGGACCCGAATGAAAATTGTGAAAACTGTGCGGGCCCTTGTGGATTTGATGCGAGTGGAAATGGCTCCGTGTCCGCATATGTGTCCCGTCTCCTCCTAGTCGTGGCGGGACCTGTTGTTTCAGAGTGTCCAACGATCGTTCAGAACTAGATTCACCACCAATGCTTCATGCTCGACAAGGGCATTGTCCGCACTGTCCCTTTTTGGTGGCTTCTTCAAAACCTGGCAAGGATGGTGCAGAAGCTCTTTCACCTGCTCCACTCTCGGTGGTTCAAACCCCGAGGTCCGCAACCGTGATTGTCAGGGCCATTATTTTCACTTCGTATGACGTAATGGCATTGCGTGCTGCCCCCACAATCGCTGGAGGCATAGTGGAGGGGTGGAATTCCAGCGTGTTGCCACGTTTCAAAAAATGAGACGGGTTTGACGGGACCAGGCCGAGCTGGCGCTGCAACGCAGCAGCGGGACGAAGCAGGGTGCGACGGAACCCGAGCCGAAGTGCGAATCAGACTCGGACTTCTTCAGAAGGCAGGCCAGGACCCCGGGTTAAGCTTCTTTTAGAAATTTCGGACGACAAGGTTCCATGACATGTACCAGCAAGGGATTGTGCTCCAGCCTACCGATCTTAAGGGCGGCCAGCCAGATTGTCGCATGTCTTTCTATCGCACACCACCTTGCATGGCACAAGGGTTCTTGTCACCCAGCCAGCGCTTCGGGTCTTCGTTGCTTAGAGCCGTCAGCTCCTGACTGTGTGTGGACGGTTCCAAGCAGTTTAATTTCAACACGGCCCTGGTGTTCTCTGGGCACGTGATGCCACCAGAGGACCTTGGGGAAAAGAGCCCTGCACCATCCTGTGGTTTTGAAGAGTGTGCGCGAGCGCTACTGAGAGCCACCGTCACCCCCAGAGACATCCACCAGATCACCACAGTGAGCTGTCCACAGAGATTATAGCAAGCTTGGGCCGTTGATGCTTTATAGTCCATGTGTCAGTGGTGAGATGGACTTTTCCGGGACACTAGATGCAGGACAACTGCGCTTGAAATTTTAGAATGACACGTTGGCTGGCCAGCACGGCAGGGACGCGCTTTTCTGGGCAAAGGGAAATGAATGCTCGGCCATCTGGGTATTGGGGGGAGGAAAGGGCCATGACGTGGCGGAACCCGTTCTGTGTCCACAGACGGAAAAGGCAACATTTCCTAAGGCCAAAAAGCTGGCAAAGTGCCGACATTCAGGCTTTTGGTTTCTTGGGAATTGGCTTTGCGGTTTTTTTTTTTTTTTAAAGTGTTTTCTTCGCTCCCAAACCTGGAAGACGAAGGCTGGCTGCTAGTAGAGTGCCGCTGTACGGCGTGCACGGTCGTCAAACTGGCGGAAGGACGAAGGGGTCAGGATGGGTCTCTGGTGGGCTGGTGGTGGTACTAGGGCGACGGTGGAGGCTGGAAGCGGAGGCCTGATCCTGATCATGGACTCTGAGAAGAAAATGGGCAGCTGAGGAACGCTTAGGTGGGTGGCGGAGGAGGAAGGAGGCGGGTTACTCAGAAGAGGGTTTTTTGGTGGTAAAAATGGTTTTGGAGGCCGGTGTCGGTCCTGGCCTTTTTTGGCCAAGTGTTTCCCTCATTTTCAACTCATGCATTCGCTTACTGCAGTGACATAGACATGTTGGTGGTGGTTAACCACTTAAGGGTTCTTGCCCTTTCTTATGGTTTACGGCCAAAAGGCGGCCTATGACATCGACTGGGTGAATCAGAGGCTTGGTCCAAGAAGGCCCAGGCTTGAGAGGTCATGGACCTTTTTGCGGCCGATAAGCGAGGAGCGGGTGATCTGAGCTTGACCGTGGCTGGCGGATTTCATATCAGCAGGAACTTCTGAAGACGCCCTCTCCCTTTTTGAGGCGGGACGGGGGGTCCCCGTATGACACATTACCCCATAGTCTTCTCCTCGTCCAGTGATGATCGCTCGCAAGCAAATTCTGCTGAAAAGACCTACATGGATCCGCAATGTCGTCATCATTCATCATCAACTAGGTGACTTGGTCGTCCTGACTTTCTGATCAGATACTGCGGGCTACAATGCAAAGGGGCACTGCAAGGCAGTTGCGATTCCGCCCGGGATTTTTGCCGATTGAACGGCTCTTCCTTCACCTCCTCTAGGATGGCATCAGTAACTGGGCGTCAAGAGCAAGTACTAAATCATCCCTCTTGGATATGTTAAATTGCCTTCTGACCCCAACTGCCTTTTGTACATCAAAGAGGTCCGCAGACAATTTGATATATCCACAGTGTTGTGGGTCACGAGTTGAACATTTGGGCTGCTTCATGTTGGACGGATGCTGATGATGTGTGTGATGACAATTTGTGCCGTGGACTGAGAGGGACGAGGAGGTAAGACTGCTAGATGCAGGTTGCCATTAACCATGAAGGACGATTGGGACGATGTTCGTTACTTTGATTCAAGGGCCCCTGACAAGCGATGAAAGGCCCTGCGGTCATGCAACGACGATCCGCTGGATGCGTGTTGTCGGCCAGCCAATGGAAGGAGGCACCTTCTCTACGTAACTCTTACCTCCATGTGCTACCCCCTCTCCTCTTTGCTCGCTTACCACCTGCATTTCGCTCCTTGTTCAGAAATATAAAATTTTGAGGAAAGGTTGGAATAGGTTTGGGAAAGTCTCTATTAAAAGACTGGGCCCAAATCACAGCTAATTCTCCAAATACCCTCTAATCAAAACAAAATGTGCTGGATTCAAATTTAACTGCAAGTGTCTATAACAAAATCTGGGACTGGGCACAATAAAGCAAAACCAAACAAGCCAAAAGTCCAAAAAAACAGTAATCTGTATGTTTTTGGTATAATAATCGGTATTATTTTGCACCTTTAATTCTCCTGTGGGTGAATATAGAATTTGCTGTTTTCAAGATTTCGTGGAGGAATGCTGGCGGTCAAATGAAAAATATGCATGGGTGCTGGAATAAGTCAAAAAACACGTAATGTTTTGTTTTGTTTGATACATGGTATTTTTTGCTCCTTTCAATTCACATGTGGTGATTATAGAATGCTGTTTTTTAAGATTTACGTAGATGCTGAGGTCAATGAACATAAACCTGGGTGTTGCAAAAGTCAAAAAACTACGTTAACTGTTATGTTTTGGTTTAATAATCGGTATTTTTTGCTCCTTTTAATTCACCTGTGGTGAATTTAGAATTGCTTGTTTTAAGATTTACGTTGGATGATGCGTCAATGAACAATGGCTGGGTGCGCAAAAAAAAGTCAAAAAAAAAACCACGTTTAACGTTATTGTTTTGTATTCGATTTTAAACGGTTATTTTTTGGCCAACAAAACAACCTGTGCTGACTAAAAGATTGCTGATTGTAAATTTTACTGCAAAGGTGGGATATATATCCACAACAGTCACAGGTGTAATGGGGTAAAATATAAATGAAAAACATATCTGAAATGTATTAATCGTTAATAAAGGAGTTTTGCACACTAACATGGAGACCTTGCGTCAGTTACTGAAATGATTGTGTATCCAATATAGTTCAGGCATGCCCATTATCCATGGAAACTATTTCAATAGCAAACTGTTAATAATAAAGGGATATTCCACTTACAATGTCTAACTAAGTCTTGGTGTGAACTTTATCCAGGTTCTTTATAGATAGAGCTTGTCTGGTTTCGCCCACGGGCCCCCCCCCGACTCCCAACGCGCTGTGAATTCTACAGCGGTTGGATGCTGCTTTAAAATTCTCTAAGCTAACTACATAAAATCTTCAAATTCTAACTAACTAAATTGGAAGGATCACAGTCTAATAGTAGAGGTTTCTATGTGCAGAAATAGGACTAATTTCGTTTTGGAAGCTGTTTGCGCCAAAGGGCCAGAGCGCACAGGTCCCTATCCTATGAGACTACTGAGAGACACTTGAGGCTGAAACAGGAAAAACGCTGTTCTATGTTATAAAACGAGGGTCATTGTGATTTTTCCGCCAAGCAACCATACACATCCCACAGTCATGAGGTCGCACACACATCTTCACCCTGCTCTATTCTGTAATTCTGATTTGTGGCCGCCCAAAATTTAACAGGAAGCGGCGGAAAAAAAGGCGCGGATCTTAAATAGATGATTGCTCAGATTTTTAACTTAATTATCGCTATGATCTCGGAAATTTTGATCACCATAAAAAATCCTTGCCCCGATATTCAAACTTTGTCGATTAAAAATCGCTCAACACTACTTTTAATAATCTCAACATTAAAATATCCTATAATACCTTATAACTTTTCCTATTATAAATACACTAAGCCACTACCTAACAAAAAAAAACAAAGGGGACCCCGTCCCAATAAGGATGACCCCAACAGGAACCTAATCTACTTATACTGTAACCTAGTACACCCTATCCTTAAAAAATACCACCGAAATAATGTGTATAAACAAACATCAACAAAATCTCTATAAATATACACATACACATAAAAGTAACACTGTTGATCTCTTTATCCCCAACATATACACTAAGGCTATGTTCACACGGCTTAACTGCGGGGCGTAATTACGCCCCGAAGTTACGCCGTGTGGCCGGGGCGGGAGCGGGGGAGCGAGCGGGGGACCGCCCACTTCGCCCGGCCCATAGAAAAATAAATTGCTAGCGAGCGTATACCCCGCAAAGAAAGTGACATGTCAATTATCTACCCCCTCTGCGTATTCGCCGAGTGGGGAGAGGAGAAGTAATCCATAATTCTCTATGAGCGCTGTGGATTACCGTAATGAATGGGCCGTTTTCAGCCCGTAATTTGCGCACTTCGGCGCGTAATTACAGACCGAAATATGGCCCATTTTAAGCCGTGTGAACATAGCCTTAACCAACGCGTTTCTTCCCCAGATACAGGGAATCATCAGGGTCAATAAACTATGATGCTCAAAATATAACCCAATTAGATATATAGGTAGCCAGACCATCATTCAAATCACACAATATACAATACGTATCAATACGTTACCACTCCTAAGATAACACTAGTCTCCTTAGATAGTATTAGGTTCCCACAGTTAGGCAGATATATATAGGTCCCCTCAAGCAGGTACTGTTTATATATGTCCCCTCAGTTAGGCAGGTATATAATGGGCCCCTCAGTTAGGCAGGTATATATATATATATATATATATATATATATATATATATGTCCCCTCAGTTAGGCAGGTAACCGCCATTAAAAGTAACAACAATAATACTTACCTTACCTCCTACCCCAGCCGAGTGCCTGCCCCGGCGGCCTGACACTGGCGGCGTGAAGTCATCACGCTGCCAGCACAGGGACGCTCCTCTAGCAGCTTCTCAGCCACACAGTCTATGCAGCGTGATTAGGCTGTGCGACCGAGGAAAGGCAGTGGCACGATGAGGTAACTTAATCTACAGGGCCGCAGCGGGCCCTCTCCACTACGGAGCCGTGAGCCCACTTACCCAGGCAAATACGGGGTACCTAGGTAAGTCAGGTGCTAATGCCGGCCCTGGATCTACCCGACAGGCCCCTCCAAGCCACGTCAGAACGGGTCTGGTCCCTAAAAACATCTATTTTGCTAATTTTTTTGAAAATGTGAAAAATTACTGCGAAATTTCTAAGCCCCCCAATCTCGTAAAAAAAAAGAAATTTAAAAAATGATGCCAATCTACATTGGACATATGGTAGATGCTAGTTATAAACTATTGTGCGTGGAATAACTATCTGTCTTACACGTATGAAAATGGCATTTTTTTTTTTTAAATTTTCACGATATTTTATTTTAAGGATTGTATGGAACAAAATGTCTTAGTAACTTAAAGCACAATATCTGAATCACATGCATAGGTACAAGATGTCAGAATTAAAAAATGGGGCTCTGTCAGGAAGGTCAAAACTTACTGTGGCGGTAAGGGGTTAAAGCATACATGCCAACTCTCCCGTTTTTTGGTGGGGGGTCCCGCTATTTGGGGTCCCCTCCCGCCCTCCGGGGGGAGTTGGCATTCCTCCGCCGCCAGCAGGCGGCGGGGGTTCTTTAAATGGCGCGGCGTCAGAGTAGCGCTAGTGCGCTACTCTGGCGCCGCCGGGCCGTTCCTAAAGGCGGGTGAAGCGGCCGCTGCGCCGGCTTCACCCGCCCGGAGTCTCGCTGTGCAGGGAGGAGGCAGGAGGGATCGTTCCTCTCCTCCCTCCTCCCCCTGTATGTCCGGCGCCGTGTGTGCGCCGCACATACAGGTCAGCGGCGCAGGGGAAGTGACGCGCGGCTGCAGGGGAGTGACGCGCGGCTGCTCTCACTTCCCCCTGCGCCGCTGAGGAGATCGTCCGGAGCGGGCCGTGCTGCAGGAGCCTGGTGAGGTAAGTGAATTTTATTTTTATTAGCTATATGGGGGGCTCTGCCTGGCAACAATGGGGGCACTACCTGGCAACAGAGGGGACATCTACCTGGCAACAGAGGGGGCACTACCTGGCAACAGAGGGGGCACTACCTGGCAACAATGGGGGCACTACCTGGCAACAATGGGGGCACTACCTGGCAACAGAGGGGGCAACTACCTGGCAACAGAGGGGGCACTACCTGGCAACAGAGGGGGCACTACCTGGCAACAATGGGGGCACTAAACCCGGCACCAGAGGGGCACTACCTGGCAACAATGGGGGCACTACCTGGCAACAGAGGGGGCACTACCTGGCAACAATGGGGGCACTACCTGGCAACAATGGGAGCACTACCTGGCAACAGAGGGGGCACTACCTGGCAACAATGGGGGCACTACCTGGCAACAGAGGGGGCATCTACCTGGCAACAGAGGGGGCACTACCTGGCAAACAATGGGGGCACTACCTGGCAACAATGGGGGCACCTACCTGGCTAACAAAGGGGGGCACCTACCTGGCTACAGAGGGGGCATCTACTTGGCTACAAGGGGGCATCTACCTGCCTGTAAGGGGCACTACCTGCTTATGGGGGGGTTACTACCTGGCTATAAGGGCATCTACCTGGCTTTCTTCCAAAGCCGTTATGCAGTTAGGTGGAGTGGGTGTGGCTCTTTGAAGGGGCGTGGCATACTGACAAGATGGGCGTGTCCATGCAAATTTTTGTTGCAACGCGCTACGCGCGCCGCCCACTAAGATCTCCTGCTTTTTAATTTTCAAAAGTTGGCAACTATGGGTTAAAGTTAGTTAGAACTGGCCAGTCTGCGCCAAAGTTCATACATGTCGCCCTTAGTCTCTAGGCCCATGGTGCGACTGCAATCTCTGCACCCCCACCAGCTGCCTTATTATATCAAGTTCTGATTTCTATCTTGATGGTAGATTGTACAGATGCTGAAACCAAAAGAAATTCATTCTTGATGATAAATTTAAAAGCAATGGTGGTCACAATCTACATTGTTTAAATCTGTATCCAAACCTACTTGTGGGAAGATTTCAAATAATTTTCTTGAAGGGGCAGAGCAAGCAGCGTCAGGGCCGCCAAAGCCAGTGGTGGAGTATTTGTCCTTTTATAAACCCCCTAATCTGCAGAAAAGTGCAGCATCCCAAATGAAGAGGGGCGGGGCTATGACAACCACGTATTTATTTAATTATGGTGATGTTATAGGGGAAATTTAAAGGGAATGTATCACTTATCTTTCTTTTATCACTTCAAATCAGATATTGATATGGATCCTTTTCTTCATAGCTGTTTTGTTTTCTGATGGTAGATATTTTCATCTATTTTGTATATACGATTATGGGGGCGGCCATCTTGCTTGAGCTGCTTTTAACATTTAAAGTTTTGTTTTACAGCAACCACATGGACATAGAAGCCTGTAAACAGGAGATGACTCATTGACTTCTATGGGTGAGTGTTGTGGGCATGCTCTATGACCTGAAAAGTCATTGTGCAGCGAGGAGGATCCGCGACCATGACCTCTTGTGAATGGTGTTATCTAGACATTGGTGTCACCTTTCATTGTAATCCTTCCTGTGCTGATAATGAAATGACTGACGTGATCTCTGCAAAAGAGAAAATGTTAGGCTATTACTAGGCTAAGTGGCCAGAGTAAGGATTTCAGGATTGTTTTTAAATATAGATAGTGGCATGGAAAATTGAATTTAAAAAAAAAATCACCAAAAATTCTTAAGGAATATGTTGAACATAAAAAACATGACTGAAACAAAAGGTCATTTTCTGATTACACATTCCCTTTAAAAGATGTTTGTATCTAAAGGAAGCCTGTCACATATGCAGGGCTGTGAAGTCGGAGTCAGTGTACATTTTGCTGGAGTCAGAATCGTTAAAAAACTGAGACTCCGACTCCCAAAATATATAATAAATTGGTACAGTTAGTACAATGCAGTGCCAGGAGGAATTGGGTCTTTCCAGTGCTACTGCTCCCATATCTTCAGCTTCATCAGATGAGTTTCATTTTGAAAAATATTTGGATGCCATGGAGCAGGCAAAGCATTACTGCAGGGGAAAAGAGTCCACTTCCATAGCAAACAGATTGACCAGATTTTAGCAACATTTTTCATTTGTTCTCAAAGAAAACTGACCGTGCATAAGGCAATTATTTTATACCCTGAAATTGTTAGAGATGTTGCTCATGTGATCACTGCTTTGCCACCAACCCAAGTTAGTGTAGAGAGGCCGTTCTCTGCCTGGAAATAATGAGGAAGGGAAGATCTCTCCTTAAGGAGAGCACCGAACGAACGGCTTGTACTCTCCTTAAGGAGAGATCTTCCCTTCCTGAGCTAACCGATGCCTCCCACACAGCAGCCGTATCTTCTCTACTCTGCACTGAAGAGGGACAAAAATCCGAAACTGCGTTGTCTGTAGATGAGAGATACTGCTTGGCTAAAAAATCCTTTTGCTTTTCAAGATCGTGGGTCAAAAGCAAATTGAGGATTTGTTACAACCAACAGAAGGCGCTGTGGGCTTCTCAGCCCCTTTCCCATAATGCCTTGTGATATGGAAATAATGAGATCAGATGTGAGGTAATCTATGAAGGAGAATCTGATGGAGGCGATACTATATCTCAGAACAAATCCATAGACTCCACAAATGTTATTCAGGATGTTTTTTTCCCACTTACTGTAGCGTTCTGCATATTTACAATTTATTAAAGTTTCTATGTTCTAAAGTTGTATCCAATAAATATATTTTACACTGCCAAGCTAAACGGTAACAATGCTTTGACTTTGTGACATCCAGGCTCCATATCTCACCATCCACTACAGCTTTAAACATGAGACTCCCATCATTTTAAGACAATCATCTTAGCTATCTTATAAATACTGGTAACTTTGACCTGCAACTATTTAGCATATACTTAGTTCTGCAGATTCTTGTTGTGTAACTGCATTGTTAGTGTTTTGCTCCTGGTGGTGAAAAAATCTTTTTCTTGTATCCTACAATCTACATGGATTCCGACTTGAAATACTTATCATGTGGACAAAGCTTTAGTGGACATGGTAGGGCAGGATTGTGCTTGAGCTGATGAAGGACACAAAACAAAGAAGGGAGGAAATTAGGCAAATACAGACAATGTGGTGTCTGTCCATCACGTGCCACCTGCAAGGTATTCATCTTCACTGCGCTCATTCATATTTAATTTATTTTCTAATTTAATATTGTGTTCAATGTTGCATGTCACTGTTTGTCACTAAGATTTCAGGATGCAGTGGCCTTTGGGAAGCTTTTGATGTCTGTGGGGACTGTATGGCTATGTTCACACCGCTTATTTTGCGACGGATTTCAGTCCGTAATTTGCGGCCGTACTGCACGAATTACGGCTGAAATCCGTCCCAGTCATTACGGTAATCCACAGTTCTCATAGAGAACTATGGATTCCGTCTCCTCTCCCCGCTCGCACAATACGACGAGCGAGGAGAGAAGTGACATGTCAATTATCACAGCGGGATACGCGCCGTGGATAATGAATGTCTATGGGGCTGGCAAGCTTCTTCCCTGGGGTTTTGTTATGGTTGTACGTAGTGCTGCATAATATATGTGGACTGTAGGCGACAAGGGCCCTAATGTTGAACTCATGAGGTCTCGAAAAAAAATGAAAGCTAGAGGTGTAAAGTGCCTCAGAAGTAGTGACATCAAGATACCTGAACTCAGTGGTTGTGAGACCCCACTGAAGTAGACAGCACTTTAGGCTGCACTTCTATTTTTCACTTCTTAGTGAGTACACTACTCTATTACCCAACCCTCTGTTTAGGCGATATGTGCATGTAATCCAAGAACACAAGAATGTATCAAAAAATTCAGAACTATTTTCTCCAGAGCTGTAAATGTTTCTTCAACTTGAAATCTCCTTGTCTGCAACCTGGATATCCCGGTTTTTCTCAGATTGTAAGCCAGAATTTTCTCTGGGTTCCCCATTATCACACTATCACTTTCCGTTGCAGGCACAGTTTCATTAGTATTTGGTGGCATTGCCCTTAAACTGTATGACTTGGGTCAAACTTTTTGGATATCCTTCCACAAGCTTCTCACAATAGTTGGTAGAAATTTTGGCCCATTACACCTGATAGAACTTGTGTAACTGAGCCATGTTTGTAGGTCGCCTTGCTCGCACCTGTGTTTTCAGCTTTGCCCAGTTTTCAATAGGATTGAGATCAGGGTTTTGTGATTTCCACTCCAAAATATTGACTTGGTTATCCATAAGCCACTTTGTAACCTGTTTTGCAGTATGCTTTGGGTCATTGTCCATTTGAAAGACTCATTTCCATCAAAGTTTTAACTTCCTGACTGATGTCTTGAGATGTTGCTTCAATATTGCCACATAATCTTCTTTCCTCATGATGCCAGCTATTTTGTGAAGTGCACCAGTCCCTCCTGCAGCAAAACAACCCCACAACATGATGCTACCACCCTTGATTTTCACAGTTGGGATGGTGTTCTTAGGCTTTCAAGCTTCTCCCTTTTTCGTCCAAACGTAACGATGGTCATTATTACATAGTTCAATTTTAGTTTTTGCACGGTTTTTCCCCAAATAAAATTTTTTTGGATTTTGCAACTTAATGGTTTTTATATGTTTTTTTTTTGGAGATGGAATGGCTTCTTCCTGGCAGAGTGGCCTTTCGGCCCATGTTGATACAGTACTTGTTTCACTGTGGATAATGACAGAATCTTACCAGCTTCCGCCAGCATCTTCAAAAAGTCTTTTGATTTTGTTCTTTGGTTGATATGCAAATGTTGGACCAAAGCACATTCATCTCTGAGACACAGAACCCGTCTCCTTCTTGAGCGGTATGATGGCTGGACACTCACATCTTATTTGTACTTGTGTACAATTGTTTGTACAGATGAACTAGGCACCTTCAGGTATCTGGAAATTGAACCCAAGGATGATCCAGACTAGTGCAAGCCCACAGTTCTTTTCCTGATATTTTGGCTGATTTCCTTAGACTTTCTCATGATGTTACACACCAGCGTGTTTCTGGTGTGCATAAAAAAATCCACCCACAGGTGTGTCTCTAATTAACTCAGATGTTGCCAATAAACCAGAAGCTTCCAAAGACATCATATGGAATTTCCCCAAATTGTTTAAAGGCATAGTAATCCTAATGTATTAAACTTTAGACTTTGCAGAAAGTAATAAAAATGCCTTAAAAAGTTTTCTCTCACATTATTCTGGCATTTGGCAAATATAAATTATTTTAGTAATCTTAATTGACCTAAAAAGGGTAAGGTTTATTCTGATTTCATGTCAGAAAGTGAGAAAAACATGCCTATGTGTCTTTTTACATGTGTGTGTAAACTTCTGGGTTATTAAATGTTTTTTTTATATTTTAATTATTGTAAGCTTCCACTCACGTTTAGATGCCCGGGTCCGGGGATCGCAGTCCCCAAAGCAGACAGAGACACAGACAGGTTGATCTGGTTCCAACCGGGTCCTCCGTGTTTTATTGGCACAACAGGTATACAGCAAAAACGTATGCCAGAATTTCAAACAGAATTGACAAACAAAACAAAACGCCTGCTCGGCCCGAGCGCTGACTAGACAGTGCAGTTCCCTCACTACACCTTGTTCAGCAAACGGTCTAGGCAAGGTCCTGGATACTTCCAGTCAGACACACCTCTCAGGCCAAAACTCCTTGACCTGTATGACAGCCAGCCCTGGTTAGCTGACTAGCTGACTTATAAGGCTAGCCCCAAATCCTGGCAGGTGGAACAAGGGGAGTAGAAAACCCTACCCAACGCTTTGCCTACTCCCTGAAGCGTCCCGGGTTTTGGCTGAAGCAAACCATACTACTTAGAAACGTATGTTAACCCTTATTGAAAGGGCAACACAACACAAACTAAATGGCTTCTATTTCCCCCAAGGCCAGGTAACCTTGGTGACATGTTACCTACTCTCTTTTCCCGGTGTAAGCCAGAAGTCTCGCTGGGATGTACACCCCATTAAGGACCTTCCCAGCTGCCACCTTATATATTTATTGGCAGAGCAACCTTGGGTGGTCGCATGGTACTGCTACTGAATACGTCAGGAGACCTGCTAGAAACGTGCCACTGGGGGCCTGGTCTCGGTGGGGGAAGCCAGTTGTTGTCTGTCAGCAACACTAGGTTGCTGACACTTATACGTAGTACGGCTGATGCCCAGCCATTATGGGCTGGCTTTCTCGAAAAAAAGCCCGCCCGTTGGGTGGGTTGCTGTTTCCCACGTTCCAAGTCGGGTTTTTACCAGGTCTATAAAAAGCTGTCCGCAAGTAATCAGGGGGCCCCGGGTTGAGATAAATTAAACATACGTACTGGGGTGTATTGGTGGTTTTTCTGGTATTTGT
>JAODAL010052147.1:0-26180 GCA_025379985.1 Phyllomedusa bahiana
TTGGCATTTTCACTCGGCGTTTTTTGTTGGAGTAATTTTTTTCTCTCAGCTAGTTCTGCTGCAAATCAAAAAAATCAGCGTTACTCAGGATGTGTATCTTAGAAAACCCCCGTGGTGGTTCTAGGTGGCAAAAATAAGCGATTCATGTTGGGGTTAAACGTTGCTGCGTCACTGCATAGCGGAGATGGTGCTTTAGTGTTAGTTCTTGCAAAAATCACAAGATTACGCGGAACCTTCTTTAGTTTTTTCAATTTTCTCTAATCTTTTGCGGGGGTTTGTGACACGTTTAGATGTGAATTTGTTTTCCCGTAACATGACTTTTTTTTCCTGCACGTCTGAGTTTTTGGGTCCCCCGATGCATTTTGTAGATGCAGCGAAGGGGGACCTTTCAGACCTTTTGTGGACTGTTAACCCCTTTTATGTAGTACTGATTCTTTAAGAGGGCCCTGCATTGTGCAGGCTGGTTAGGACCCCCGGGGTGTGCAAAAAATGGAGGACAGCTCTTTTGGGCTTGCAGACTGTGGGGGTCTTGCGGGAAACTGCAGATTCATTGGTTTTGACTATTCTGCCACAGAATTTTTAGGGGCCCCTGAGGGGATGTGGTGCAGTCTTTATAAGCTAATGGTAGACAGTGAATCACTGACATTAAGTTCAGCTGTTGCCAGTTGCACTTAGGAGGATCAATGGAGTTGTTAAAGGGTACAGTTTTATGTTTTTTCCTTGAAGAACTATATGCCTGCGGTCAAAACACAATGCTAAATCAAGTGAAGATGAGTAAGTCTGCCACAGCCACATGGAGGACAGAGAAGAAGCAGGAGATGTGTAAAAAAGGGGATGAGAAAGGAAAAAAATTGCACCAGGGGAAAATTGGTTAAAGGGCAAGGAAGGGATTTAAAAACAATAAAACCCTTTTAGCCACTAGGTGGCACATTACAAAATAAAACAACTAACATTGCACAGTATTATATATGAACTGGATAATGGAAAAGAACGATATCGAAAAAAATAAAATAATAATAATAATAATAATATGGGCAGTATGAAGCTGTCACAGCATAAGGGGGGGTGACTGCTAGTGTTATAATTGCATAGAGATAAGGCGTAAGGGGTGCCACTTTACGTTACGTGGTTCACTATTTGCTTGCAACCTTGACTCCTTACTTTCGTTTTGGGGGGTTCCCAGCCATTTCAGGTGCCCAAAACCATAGCACTAGGGCTTTTATTCCTACACGGGGGTTTTTCCCATTGCCCACCATTGAAGAAGTAGGGCCCTTTGTGTTTTGTTTTTTCAGTAAATAATGCCTATTTTGTAAATTTTAGTGTGGGATCCCCCAAGAAAACAAGGAAAACCTTTGACAGGTTCGAAGTTGGAATTAGGGGCCACTGTATAACTAACACCTCATATTTATATTTTCCAGGTTGTGTTTTTTTTCCCAAAATAGGGGGGAGAGGGGGTGTAAGTTTTTTTGTGTTGGACACAAAAAAATGTTTTTGCATAGCCCAATCGAATGAATGGTGAAACCTCCATATCTGTATAAATGGCACCATTTTATGAACGTGCTTGCAGTCTATGAAGCTCCAGGGAAATTGTTTTCTGCGGAGGGGGTGCCAGCTGTGTGAAGCAAAGTCTCTCAAAAGAGAAAGGGGGCGTTTATGCTCTATGACCCGAACCTGTAAAAATTTTCTGGTCGGGTTGTTATTTCAGTAGCAGGAGTACGGCTGAAACACATTTCCGGGATCCTGTCGCAACTGCCAGGATCGTTGATGAAGCTGGCCTGCCATGCCAATTTTTGTGCATGGTGTGATAATTTTTTTCCTCTCCGCCATCCAAAGGCCATACATTTTTTGTAATGCTGCCATGGACTGTACCATATAATGTAATGGGAAATAAAAAAAAATAATTCTTTGTGGGGTGGAATGTAAAAAACTTTTTTTTGGGGAGGGGGGCTGTTTTTCAGGAGTTCATTCATTCTTTAATTTGGAGGTCGATATATTCCCTTTAACCAAAAATTTGGGTATATGTATAAAAAATGTCAGGTCAAAGACCCAAACAGAGTTCCCTTTCATTTCATATAGGCTTGAAAAAATGAAAGGGGAGCTCTGACTGGTTGTTATGGGAAACAAACGAGATTGACCTAACATAAAAAGGATCCCCCAATTAAATTTGCCTTCGCTGGAGTAATAGAAGTAGTAAGATGGCAGGTATAGAGAGCCCACAGCTGTGAGGACAACCTGCCCACATGCCATGATCTTGTCACCTGGTTGGGGGAGGTAAGTGTCATTGGGGACCAAAAAGATGCTAGGGGTCAAAGGGTTTTTAAAATTAGATAAAAAAGTTTGTTTACTGATAACACAGCAGTGAGTGACATCAGCATAGTCGACAGGGCAGCTGAGAGAGAGAGATGGTCGGTATCCTAGGAAAGCTTGTTTTACAACAAGAAAAAGAACATCACCTTCTGTATAAGAAAGCAAAATCAGAACAGCAATGTAATAGTCTTTATTCACCTTTGTATACATGTTTAAAGTTAATCATGGTGGTGAGAAAGGTGCAATATTGTGACCCCAAATATGTACCAAAATACGACAAACATTACCAACTGTTAGGCTATGTTCACACGGCTTATTTTGGGATGGATTTCAGCCCGTATTTAGTGCCGTATTGCGCGAATTACGGGTGAAATCCATCCCAGTCATTACGGTAATCCACAGTTCTCAAGAGAATATGGAATGTTCCGTTGGTTTTGTCTCGTATTTTCGCGAGCGGGGAGAAAGTGACATGTCAATTATCGCGGCGGTATACGCGCCGTGGATAATGAATGTCTATGGGGCCGGCGAGCTGACGCCCCGCTCCCACTGCCGAGCATACAGAGTAATTGCGGGAGAAATCTGTCCCTCAATTACACCGTGAATAAGCCATGTGAACATAGCCTTAAGTGGTATAAAGATCGACAAACATTTCAAAAATCGTATAGCAGGAGCCACTGTGATAAACCTGGCTCATTTTTAGACTACCTAGTCAAAGTTTACACTAAGTAGGAGTCAGGATTAGAAAATGTGTTCTATTGACTGTAATGTATTTGCATCCATGTATTAATAATATTCCTGATATTTGTGTTCATTTCATGTTATGTTCAGATCAGAAATGTTTTCTGAATTCCAGTATAATGGTGTTCAGACACATACCGTGGTGTTAATACAATATACCCATAGGCTTGACTAGACTATATATCATCTGTTTTTGACTGTTTGGTCTGGTTTAGGCTAGGTTCACATCTGCATTGGAGGTTTTATTCAGATCACCTGTCACAGATTCTGTCAAAAATACCCAAAAGAAGTGCAGCATGCTGTGCTATCTTTTCCTGTAAAATGAAGGACACCATAAAGGAAACTTGATGGCCCTATTGTTGTCAAAAGTTGGTGTCATGTCACAGATCCGACGCCTTCTCTGCAACAAAGGCTCTGAACGAAACCTTTGACGATTATACGAACTTGGCGTTAGACTGGTATCCATTTTATTGGTGACATAGCATAGTGTAGGCTGCTATATTTATAACAGTAGGCTATGTTGGTGTTACGAGCGGTCCCGCAGCCCCTCTCGTGCCCCTGCTACGGTCCCTGGTCCGCGGGCGAGTGGCGCCGCGGCTCGCGCGTCACGCCTTGGGCGCACTCGCCCACCTGCACCTATACACTTACCCCGCCGCGCTCCTGCTTCCTCGTGGACCCCTGTCGGTTGGCACGCACCTCCCCGCCTCCTTAGGGCGCGCGCGCGCCAGTTCTCTCAGATTTAAAGGCCAATTGGTTGAATGCCGGACGCTGAACCTATATATTAGTAACGCCTCCAGCACGTCCCCGCTGAATCTTTAGTGCCTGTTGCCTTCAGAGAAAGCGTCTATTCTAGTCTTGTCCTGATTTCCTTTGTACCAAAACCTTCTCCCCTACGTTCGAACGAACCTTTGGCCTGTCCCCGCCGAGCCCGTCTTACGATTTTGTACCATGCTATCCTCGGCTCCCACCGCAAGCAAGTCAAGTAGGGGTAGCGCCCTGGTGGGGACTCCGCCGCAGAAAAGTCCACCCCATTTTGCGGCGGGCTCTGGTGAAAAGTGCCCTATTTACTCGGCCCCCTGGCGGGTTTTACCCCCACCGTTGCGGAGGCCCAGTGGATCCAAACCCCCCATTACAGTTGGTCCTATTGACTACTATGGCTACTCAAAGAAACACAGAAAAAGGCACATATGAATAAGAGTTGTCTTAATATAAAAAAAAAAATGTTAGATGCATTCCCTTTTGGGGCAAAACACTCCCTAAGCTTAGAAAATTTTGGGAGCCAAAAAGTGGCCCTTTGAAGACGTTTGCAGTGGGTCCAATCGGGGGGAAAAACACAGGGGTAGAGGGTAGCAGTTTGCTACGGGGCCCCGGTGGTTGGGGGGGGGCCCTGCGGTCCCAGAAGCTGTATCACCGCTGCTCCCCGGGGTGCCGCTCTGGGAATTTTATTGGGGTGGGGGATCATCTACAAGGGGGCCCTTTTGGGGGGGACTTTCCCCAAGGGGGCCCTATACTGGGGGGGCTGTACTACAGGAGGCCCTATTAATGGGGGGGGAAAAAACCTAACGGGGGCACTATTACTGGGGGGGGGAAAAATATACCAAGGGGGCACATTTTTGGGGGGGGGAAACTTTTCCTCAGGGGGCACTATTACTGGGGGGGAACTATACCTACAGGGGGCACTATACTGGGGGGGGGTAAATAAACCTACAGGGGGCCATATTACTGGGGGGGGAAAACTATACCTACAGGGGGGACTATTAAATGGGGGGGGAAAACTATACCTAAGGGGGCAAAAATTACTGGGGGGAGTATACTACAGGGGGCCTATTTGGGGGGGGAAAATATACCTACGGGGGGGTATTTAAATGTGGGGGGGAATATGCCTACAGGGGGCCCTATAAAAGGGGGGGGGAAATTGCCCACGGGAGCCCTAAAAAATAGGGGGGGGGGGAATAAATTTCCTACGGAGCCCCAATAACTAGAGTGGGGGAACTATCCTACAGGGGGCTCTAAGATAGGGGGAACTATTTGCCTACGGGGGTCCTAATCTACGGGGGGGGGGGCTTTCTCCTACAAGGGGCCTAATCTACGGGGGACTTTCTGCTACAAGGGGGGCACTAATTACAGGGGGCCCCTATTCTACATACAGGGGGGGGCCAAGCAAGGGGGGGCCCCCGTTCATCTACAGGGGAAACCCCTAAGTACCCCCGGGGGGCCCCGAAGCTGTTACTTTCCCCCCTAGTTGCCCGGTGGGTGCCAAGTACCGCCCGGGGCCCCTTGTACCTAAATACCGATGGGGGCCCCATAATTCCAGGGAGTAATTTTTTACCTTTTGGGCCATTTATAAAGGGGAGAGTTTGTACTGGGGGGGGGGGCACTCAGGGGAAAAAAATAAAAAAAAAAAGTGAGGAGTCTCAGGTGTTTTGTTTGTAAATTCTACAGGGACGAGTGGTGGATGGAGCAAGTCATCATGGAGGTCTGCCGAATAGAGAAAAAAGGGAAAGTGAACGCCCTCTTAGACAAGACGTCCCCTGGAGGCCCTAAATGTAAGAAAAACATTTGCAAAGCACCTGTTTTTTTGGTGTCTACCATATATGGTCACTGTATGGGGGGTTATTTACAGTTGCAGAGCCTGTGTACACTGGTTTACCACTATATGCACTTATGGCGACTATTGGTCTTTTGTACTATCAGAAATAGTGTGGGGTTTTATTTTTCGTCACTTTGTGGTCAGTTTCGGCGGTTAAAATCGGGTTCCTATGAAATAGGTTATTGGTAATATTGGTTTGGTTAGTGGGTTTTTTTTGGGTAGCGTTGATGGTGTTGATGGTAGGTATTTCCCCTTGTATTATTAACGCATGCCCTGGAAAATGTTCGTGATCAGGGGGTGGGAAGGGGGGGGCGGTGGGGGCCCCCATAAAAAAGTTGCTATGGGGCCCCCTTCTCTAGTTAGCCCCTGGTCCCAATAAGTGCATTATGCACGAAAAGTGTCTTCCTTTTTTTATATGTAAATAAAAAAAAAATTTTTCTTTTTAAATTTAATGTCAGTAGTCCAGGCTGATTTGGTCTTTTTAAAAATACAAGGTGTCTGATGAAAACAACCCCGATCTATATAAATACCTTGTATTCAGACTATAGGCAGGAAAAAAGAAAAAATTTTGATCTGAAAAAAAGCTTTGTTTGTCTAAAAATGTTGAGCCTGTTAACTTGAAGAACTATGTAAATTAAAACTGGAAGTACTATATCTTTAATAAGATATTTGACATAGTATTTCAAACTGATGTTGTGGTGGAAACAGAGGCAAGTAATGAAAATCGATCTGCCCAAATACTTTCTGGCCTGTTTTCTCTGTCTGTTCCTCAGTCATATAGACATGGCCTTGCTATTGCTCATATTGTTCATTTGATTCCCGAAGCATGCCCCAGGTGACTGTGCCTTCTGTCACATACACCTCATTTATCCGATTCTAGTCCCCCAGTGATAAAACTGTAATTGATCATAAAACCAAATTTATCTTTCATGCTATGAACGGAAGCTATTGTAGATTTATTTAAAGGCGCGATTATGTCAGTTTTCCGGGTTGTGTTGTAATTTCCTGCCTTCATAGCATGTCTTATCTCGTATTGGCAAATCACGAGGTTTCAGCTTAGCTGCCTTTTTGTCTTTTTTACAATGGTTGGCTTACGCATAGCTGTAGTTATTATCTTGTTAACCTAGAGTGTTCTGACACCTTTATCATTTGGATTTGCTGTGGGGCGTATTGCAGTGCTGTGAATAAACTTATTTCTAATCTGGGACTGGACACGACTGACGTTATTTAAGGTGAGTGCTTTACTTTAGTATTGTCTCATCTGAGACATTAGCAGAAGAAAACCAACCAGGTTTTAAAAAAGATAATTCAAGTAAGGTTTGAATTTGCTTGTCATTTTAGTGATGGGAGATAATTGACAGCATTCTTCTATCACACCCACAAGGGTTAGGCTTGGTTCTAATCTGCATCAAGTGCTCAGTTGGGGATCTTCTGTAGCAAAAGTTGGAGCAATGTCCATTTTACAACAAACCACAAACAGCTATCCAACCGATCCATTGGAGTACAATTTAGATGTCTATTGGCCGTTTCTGCTGTGGTTTTCCAGTTTTTTACTGGAAAAATTAGCAGATGTTTTTCCCATTTGCCAAAACTAAATTGTGAAGGAGGGTCTGATGGAACCTCCGACCTAAATGTGAAGAGCGCCTACAGCAAATGATATCACAATACGTTTAACACATGGACCACTTGAACATTTGAGTACGTCATGGTGTTGGGTAGCTCATATGTAGCAGGCCTTACCTCAGTGAGTCCGCTACATTGGAGGTGGGTGTTGGCACTAAGACTAGCATGACATTGCGCTAACAGTAGGCTTGAGCCCAACCTCTTTAACTTTAGTCAGCCCTCAGGCGATTTGCGGTCGTTGGTGGTGTCTGAATAAATTGAGAAATGCATCTCCGAAGCGAGATCAAGGTGTGGTGTGATCTATTATACATGGCAGCTGGAAAGCCTGTCCTGTGTATAGTCAATGCAGAAAGAAGACAGATGATCAAGCATTAATCTGTGTCGAGTTTTGTAGGGGGAAGGATTCATTGTTAATAGAGTAATAAAAAAAGTATAAAGCATTAATAAAAAATATTAAACGTTCAAAATCCACCCTTCTTTTGCTTTTTTATAAGGAAAAAAAATTAAAAAGTTACACATATTTGGTATGGTTTGTGGTCTGTAAAAGTATGATCTATTAAAAACATAACATTAGTTATTCCATAGGCTGCATACTGTAAGGGAATAAAAACAAATTCCAAACACCCAAAACTGGTCCAAAAGTAGAAAAACAAAAAGGTAGTGGTCGCAGAAAATTGGCGCTGCTGCAGCTCAAATTTAAAAAATACATGGGATGTTTGTATTTTATTGAAGTACTAATAACAATGAAAACTACATTTTAGGTCATTACCCGGAAATTTTGTGCATCTTTTGAAAAAACACTTTATTATGTACCTTTAAGTGGTTCGTCAAGGGTCATTGTTAATAACCATATTTTTAGAAAACAGCCTGCCCCAGTTAAAATAAAATGCCGACGACTTCTCGGCCTCTACTACCTGTTTACAGACTAGGCCGCTGTCCCTGCCTTCTGTCAGATTTCTGTTTACTTTTCGCTCTGGCCTAATGGAACTGTCACCGCTGCGCCACCGATTTGATGCCCAAGCAGTCACATGCCATTGCCTGCACGGTCACTATTAAAGAGGGAAACAATGACTTACGGTTACGCTGCAGCTGCGCATGTAAGGCAGCGGTAGCCGAGGCTCCGTCTCAGCGTTGCCCGAACCGCGGCTTTCCCCGCATCGTAACGGCACACATTTCGGCGCCTTTTACTGCGTCTAATCTACTATGCTACACCCGGACGCTCGGTGGGGACTGAATCGGAACAGATGGGGAGGCAGCGTGAGGACTCCGGTCTCAAAGCAAGGCAGCACGATTGTCTTTTCAAAGATGGCGCCTCGACTCACTCACACACGCGGACTCGAGAAGCGGCCGCGATGCACAGACTACCAATTCCCGGCCAGCAGTGGATGAATCCACTGGAAGAAACAGCAGCATGCAGAGGAATCCAGGGTCAGACCCAGCCAAGCCGCCAATTACTGATAATCCCAGGGGGATATTGCAGGTTACTCAGAAATCAGATGATTCTAATGGAGGCTGCAGGGATGCTGGAGGATAAGATACCTGGAATAGGAGTATCATGTAAATTGATGGCTGTGGCAGTAGCAAAATTATTGAGCTACAGATTTAATGGCAGTCCATGGAGAGGCCGTCTGTATCAGGCAGTAGACTGCTCCAGTATCAGCTGCTGTGTCAGCCATACATAAGGACCTTCTCATAACCATTCTCAACAGATTGGCGTCCTAGAAGAACGACGTGAGTGTTGTTGAAGGATGATGTGCCTGGGAACTAAGGAGCACAATGGAGAGATTTATCAAAAAAACGGGATTCCTCCAAAATAAAGTAGGAGGGACTTAGGAGAACAGATCGCGTTAGGGAAACAATCTGCGGATCATTGGTTCGTCTCTCAGCGGAAGGTATATCCCCACATCTAACCAACCTACCATCAACTTCTGTGCCATTGTCGAAATACCAAAGATTCCTAGAAATGCAATACCCTATAAAAGGGAAACGCGCCTTAGAATAGGCCCACCACAGTGTCATCATCAGAGGCGGGGTTGCGGGTTAAACCTAGGACCGGTTTTTGTGAAAAATATCTGGACTACTCAGAGAATATCCCAGTTATTAACAAGCCTTTGTTGGGCGCACAAAAGCCCGCTGTTTTACCAAGGGGGATATGTAATGACTCTTTGGGATCTATTCAAATTGGAGGTAATCAAGAAGAGAGTGAAATCAGTTTTCGCATATATGCTCGACCCTTGTTAAAACGACAAATCGCTTCAATCTACATTTCCTGCAATTCTGGTGGATATTTCTGAGCAAAGGCCCAGTGATTGTATGAACACTCTCCGGAAGAAGCCAGAGGACTATCTAGATGGACTTCCCCGAAGAAGGGAACGCGGCAGAGGCTTAGAGGAAGGGAAGATAGATGACGTGTCACTGAGAGAAGGAGGCCAACGTCGCGCCAACACAATCCCTGGCTCCAGAAGGACACTGCCAATGCTGGATTTATGCGGGACAATTCTGGACACCGAGGGGAAGCGTTGGATTTTGACCTTGCATTTACTTTGCATCACTTCAGGTGTTTTCCACTGCTAGTAACCAATGTTGGGACTCAAATGCTTGTTGAAATATCAAGTGTATATGTTCGAATAGCAAGTATGGAGGGTAGTTTTGGGGTGGTCATTAGAACAGCTGTAAGTGATAGCGGGTAGCCTGGGAAACATAAGGGTACTATGTAGTCAGGGACGGTGTATAACAACAGGTTAAAATTTTTCATTCTGGGGTGGCGGGAGAAGGGGTGCATAGGGCAAAATGGTTTTGAGAGACAAATCCACGAGGCCAGTGATCCCACCTCGGTAGAAATGCGCAAAAAAAGAGAAGTCAACTAAGGAAAAGGAGAGGGTCAGTTAAGGAGGTGTGGCCAGGTTCATGTGATGGGGTTTCTGTTCTGGGGGGGGGTCGGGGGGGTCGGGGGCGGGGACAGAGGTGCATTCGCTCTTTGAAACATCTGTGATTGGGAATAAGAGGTTGCTTAAATATGCGATTAGTATCTTGGAACGTTAAGGGGCATACGGCTCCCCACATATGAGGTTATTGGTTTGGATATATCAAGAAGCAGAGATACGGTGATAAGCCTATCTGTACAAGAAAACTCACTTAGGACGAAAAGGACTTTAACCGTATGAAAAAGTTATGGGTTGGGGGAGTGAGAGGTTCAGCTGCAAGTCAAAGGGAAGGGGGCGTGTTTAATTTACTCACATAGAATACCCATATAAAATATTCTTCAGGAGAACAGAAACAGAGGGCAGACCATTAAAGATAAAATATGGAAACCTCGGCGGGGGTCCTTTGCATCATTAACGTTTATGCGCCAATGTGTGCAAATAAAGAATTCTTTTATATCAGCTAAATACTCTCGTATCCAAGGAGGGCGGAAATAATATTATAGTTAGGGGGGGATTTCAACTTAGTGATGGATGAGAGGGAAGACAGGAAACGCACGGTGGGCCAAAGGATGACCGAGGTCTGCTGGGTGGAGTTTAGTTAAGGATATTTGCGAATCTACGAATCTGGGCAATGTGTGGAGATTGCTAAACCCGCAGGAAATACAGTTCACCCATTTTTCTCATGCACATTTATCTTGGTCGCAACGTGGACTACTTTTAGGCTAGAAGGAAGCATTATGGGGCCAGGTCGATGTCAGTGGAGTATAGAGAGCAGATTTGGTGATTCTCGGATCACGCTCCTGTACTGTATGTCATTGCGGGAATGTTCCCCAAGAGGCATCCGATATTCTTTGTCGCTTCTTTCCTAGTGCTCTCTTGGGAGTTGAGCACTTTCGGGAACTCCGGAATGAGATGGTTTGAGGAGAATGGCGCAAAAGTTAACGACAGAGCTACAGGGCAACAATGGGTCTTTTTTTGGGGACGCCGGATAAGGCATGGTGTTAAGGGAGAGGATTATGGCGTATGCGGCAGCAAAGAAAAAAAGCTATGAGACAGACCATAATTGGATTAGGGCTTACTTTACTCTGTGGAAGTACCTATATGATTTCACCTTTCCCAGCCGTCACTGACGATAAACAAAAGGAACTGGATAGAGGCCAAAGAAGCCTTTGACGTTCCACAAAAGAGCTGTAGAACTCTTCTTACAGTGACCAAAATGAGGGCGTTCCCTCTTTAAATTAGGTAAAACAAGTCAGGGACCACTATTTAGCTGAACTTGGTTGAAAAAAAATAGGGTAGGGGGGTCAGACTAATATAGTGGGGTTGTAGATGGCTCCGGGGCAATGGCGAGAGATACAAGACAATTTAATGACATTTTTAGAAAATTATTACAGGAAATATATTACTCAGGACACCGTGTGACATGACAAAAGGGGAATCATTTTCTGGGAGGATATGGTTTTTTAACAGGGATATCCGCGGATGTTGGGAACAATTGAATAGGGAATTCACCGAAGAAGAATTATAGCAAGTATATCTAAGACATTTTCCGCCAGCTAAGGCTCTACTGGCCGGATGGCCCTGTCAGGGTGACTTTCTACAAATTATTGCACACATAGAGGTCGCCCATAATTTAGTACAGGTGTATAATGAAAATTATTTGGAAATCAAGTTGCGTTTACCGGTTACGGGGATACTGCTTAAATAAAAGTTTTATACAAAAAAGGATGGGATCCTTTGATGGCCGTAAATCTTTACCGACCTATATCATTTATTAATCAGGATGTCATCAAATCTTTTCCCAAGTCATAGCAAAACCGATTAGCAACATAATGCCCTTATTAATAGGCCCAAATCAAATGGGTTTCATCAAAAGGGAGGTCCGGGGTAAAAAACTTTAAATTTGTTTTAGCCGTTCTAGACTAGGTGGACAGAAAATCCTCCGGAGGGCTTAGCGGCTCTGTTGGCATAGTCGCGGAGGGGAAAGCCTTCCGACAAACATAAGCTGGAACTGGCCTAAATCTGGTGTTAGACTAAAATGGGGTTAGCGGGGAAGGTTTAGAATGCATTATCTCAGCAATGTATAACTCGCCTCAAGCGAGGGTGCATACCCCGGGCTTCATTTCATCGCCTATACATTTACAAAAAGGTACAAGACAGGGGTGTCTGCTGTCACCTATGCTTTTTGACATTGCCCTGGAGCCATTGGCGCTATATCTGATGAGCTCTAAGGACTTTAAGGGAATCAAGGTAGGGGCCAGTGAGGTTAAAATTGTTTGTTTCGCAGATGACATCCTTTTGTTTCTTAGGGACCCCGTTGGGCAGGTAAAGGGTGTCTGGGAAGCTTTGATTTAATTCGGAGAATTTTCTGGGTTTAGGGTTAACAAAGACAAATGCCAACTATTGCCACTGGGGCCATGTAATCACATACCCAATCACCTAGTTGAGGTGGAAGTAGTGAAGTCGCATATAACATATCTAGGCATTAACATCGGACCAATTGGAGCTTCTGTGTACCAATTGAACTACTCCACCCTGATCACTAAGATTCTCTCGGAGTTAGAAAAATGGAAAGACCTCCCTCTGTCTATAGCAGGAAGGGTACAACTGATAAAAATGATCAGTTTTGCAAGATTATTATATCCTCTGCAGAACTTACCCTTGTTGCTTAAAGGGGATTTGCCACCAGACCAAGTACTGACCTCTGTTCAGTATGAGAGCAAGATGTCAACAAATCACGCTGAGCCATGAAGCTGCAGTGGAGAGAGGGGAGGGAGGGGGGGGGGGGGGAGTGAGGAATCCAAAGGGAGCGTCTCAAACTTAAGTGAACTAATAACAGTACAACAGTGGATTCAATTTCAGCAAGACACAGAGCCTCAACGGCACTGTCAGGAGAAAAACCCTTTTCTGCTAAGCAGTTTATGTAATGTAAACAAATCACGCAGTAAAGGGCACAGAGACGCACACAGACACACACAGCCAGAGCACAGAGCCTGCATAAGGGGATCCTGTGACATGTTCACTCCAAAAAATCCAAAAAAAAAAATTTAAATTGTGATTTCGTATACAAAAGAGAACACCTATTCTAAACAGCAGATTGAAAGTTCTACATCAGATTAAAGCAGGGATCTAATAACACTACAGCTAGTTATTCTGTATACAAAAAAAAACATATTGCTACCCGGTGCCTTAAAGACCATTCATTCTGCCTGTCATCAGATAAGAAGTGATTCACGCAAGCGAAGCGCGGCCTTTCAGCTCCTGGGTCGTGACTAGGGGAAGCTTTGTGGTAACCAATGGGGGTTGAGAAATGCTGTAGCTCTCAGAGTTTTCACTTTTTTAAATCACATATATTTAGAAAAGTGATTAAATACCCATTTTGGAGGTTCCCACGTCAACATTACATGGTGGCAAAACCCCTTTAAACACTCGGATGTGACGAGGTTGCGCAGGGCCATCTCCAATTTTATCTGGAAGGGCAAGAAGCCCCGGATTAGTTATGATAAACTGACAATGAGAAAGGCGCAGGGAGGACTACAATTGCCTAATATTAGATTGTATAACCTAGCAGCCATGTGGAGGCATGTAGGAGACTGGATAAATGGCACTGGTACGTTCTCTAACATAGATCTGGAATCCCAGCTCACATCACACTGCAGCCTTACATCTTTGCTACATCTACCGATGAGACTCCAGCCCAGGGAGGTTAAAAGCAGCATTATTCTCAAAGACACACTGGCTACGTGAAGGCATGCGAGAAAGTTATTTAACCGTCCCATGTATATCTCCCGCTTTGTTCCTCTATGGGACATGCCCTCTTTTAGTCCGGGTAGAGAGAATACATTTTTTCAAAAATGGAAACAAAGGGGGGTCAGAGTATTAGGCGAGTTTATGGGAAAACCCCGGGTTCTTCCTTTTTTGGGAAGAAATTAATCAAAATTCTCTTTGGAGTAAACCAATTTTTCAGTAAAAGCAAATAGAAAGCAAATGCAAATAAAAATGTTCCCCATTTTCAACCCAGAGAGAAAAGGGGAAATTTGCTGAGTTAACCAATCGAGATAGAAAAGGGGGTGCTGCCCAGAATCTATTCTATCTTTCAAAGTAAATTTTAGTGAGGGGTTAGTGGACAAATCTTCAGGTACGGGAGGACGCAACTCGACGATAAGATTTGCAACACAAAAAATACTAAAAGGCATGCAAGTGGTGCAGAAATCCATAGTGGGGAAAAAAGGGAAAGGGAGACGTTTTTTAAGCTAGGCATGGGGCCCATATATGCTTTTGACATCCCCTAGGGGGCGGATAGGGTGAATACTTAACAGAGTGCCCCAAACGTGGTTTGCCAAGGCCGATCTGTTTCTTTGTATGGGGCTATGTCCGGGATACTGAAATTTTTTGACATCGGGTAAAAGTTTTTTTGGGGGGACACTTGGAATTGCTCTGTTTAATTTAACCCCGGGTTTGCTTTTTCACTTTGTCACTGCTGAACCTTGGGCAGAGGGATGGAGAACACCTTGATTATCTCAAGGGGGTAATGTTACTTTTTTGGGCACAAAGAAGTGCTTCTCAAAATTGGATTGAAAAATCATCCCGACTTTATCGGAGCTCACAGAGGTCTGCGACAGGTCATTTTTTTAGAGAAGCTTCGGCGGTCAAAAATAAAGAATGGAAGCAAAAGGGTTCTTAAAAAATGGGGGGACGTTCATTTCACACAAAAAACCAGACTAAATAAATCTTTATTAGAACCTTTAAATACACGGTTATTACCTCATAGAAAAGTTAAAAGGTACGCTGGAAATCTAGATATTGGGGATTAACACCCGGATGGAGCGATGCACATGGGTGGAGGGGGTTGGGGGGGGCGTTAGGGTTCTTCATAAGGGGGTAAAATTTTGAAAAAACAGGAGCTTCATTAATTTTATTATAACAGGTGTTTTTTTGTTATTTTAATATGACTGGTGCTTGTTTATTGATTTATCTGTTGGATTTAACACCCGTGGAAGGTTTGATTATCTTTTTATTGTCTGTAAACTTGTCTTCTGTAAAAAAATTTTAAAAAAAAAAAAGGGAACAATGAGCAGCAAGATAAATAAATGGCTAAATGAAAGCTTTGATAAACATAATACACTCCTCAGCATTGAAGTTGCAACACTAAGAAGATAAAGGGGCAGATTTATCAATAGTGTCTTACTTCGGGCCACATGTTGAAAAATGTTAGGTCTAAAACTCACTTTGTTCCCATTGAACCAATCAAGGCCCCTCTCATTTCATATAGGGTTTAGGAAAGATGAGAGTGGCGCTCTGATTGGTTGTTATGGGCAGCGAAGTGAATTTTAGACCTAGACAGTTTTCATAAATGTGGCCCTTAGTGTAAAGTTAAACTAGACAGTCTTACAATTCACCACATTTCTCATAGTGTTGATAAATCTGGTGCAGGTTACAACTATCTAGTGAAAGTTTGTACCACCTGTAAGTTGGCTTACTTTTACGTCAGAAACTGTGACAAAATTCTGGCAAATTTTTTGTCATATTTAAGCCACACCCCTTTCCCGTGAAATCACATCCCCTTTTATGAGGTCATACCCCTTTGTCGGACGAGGGGCAGAAGCGTCTGAAACTGTCTAAAAACACATAATAAGTGTGGCAAAAAGCTTGTAAAACATTATTTTTGGCACAAATTGAGCCAGAATTTTGGCGCAGATGCCTTGATAAATCTGCCCCAAAGTCTTGCAATGATCAAAATTTACAGGATCGAAAGACGTGTTAATGTATTGGGGCATGCAAATCATCAAGACTGGCTGATGGCAGCTACTTTTGCAATTACTGACCAATGACATCTTATATGACCTGTGTAGTGGTCACATGATGAGACACTGGTTGAGATAGTAATACTGGAGAAGTTCTGCTTCTTAGCAGACTACTGTTACAGATACCAGGGATCACATGACATATTTGTATTTGGTCACATGACTACTTTGTCCATACAGTTACTCCATGGAAGTCATTTCCATGGACTGGAATGTGGACTATACAATTTTTTTTCTAGGTAGCGGACTTCTGCACTGGTATAAAAAAGTATAGGAGCAGAATTTTTAATACATGTATGTTACAAAATGGTATGCTTTCCTGTTATATCAATAATCAAAAAACAACCCTTGTACATAGGATGTTTAAAATCTTTCCAAAAAGTTGGGGCACTAAAAAAATTGTGAATAAAAACTGAAAGCAATGTGTGGAGGTGCCAACATCTAATTTATATTAGAATGAACACAAAACACAGATCAAAAAATTTAAATGAAAAAGGGTGTTTTCATTTTAAGTAAAAAAATGTTTTTCATGGGATAAAAAAATCCCCAAAAAGTTGGGACCTGCAATTTTTACCACTGTGTGGATCTCCCCTTTTTTTTTTACAACATCAAAGAGTTGGGGGCGAGAAGACAGTTTCTCAAGTTTAGAAATGGGGAAGTGGTGGCGGGCTTGCATGTGAGCTGAAGGCAGCACTTTGTTGAGCTCCGGGCGGACCCTCAGAAAATAGGGGGGACAAGCCTGAAATGGGCCCAAAGGGCAGAAGAAGGCTCCCAAGATTGCCAAGACCCCTTCCCTAGGGGATATTCCCATATCTAACTTCTTCGCTCTGCTCCAGGACTGGGAAGGAGAGGGCCTCCCCACCCGCGCGTCCGCGCCATCTTCCCCGGAACGTGAGCTGCGGCTGGAGGACCCGAATCACTGCAGAACACAGAGGAGAGACAGAGCTACCCAGCGCTTACCTCCGTCAGCCACTCAAGCAGGAGCTTCACCGCCGGTGTCGCCGACAGCCTCCGTCTCATCGGAAACACAAGAGACTGCCTTACTGTCTGGCCGGGAATCCCCTGTGGATCGTTCCCCCTCGCCTCGACAGGTACCGCTTACTGCCTCTGAGCTGCGAGTAGCGCGTGCAGTGGGGACTTTCACTCCGAGCCCGGTATCGGGACTTGTGCTGGCAACGGTTGTTAGCCCTCAGGGGAGCCCTGTGAATTTCGGGGACTGTCCTCACTGCCTGAGTGGTGCCCGGCAGCCATCTTAAGCGGCCGCATGGAAATTCAGCCGCCATTAATTCAGCCCGCGCTCTCCTCTCCCGCATCGCGCGGTGCTGCCGCGGGAAGTCTCTCTTACCCTGGCCGGGAACTTTGTCGACCGGACACTCCCTATAGTGCTCACTATATCAGGGGACCGCTGGAGGACTCTCCTTCACCTATTGGGGGGAAGCCCTGGAGTACAGCTAGGGACTATTCTGTAAACTGGGCTGCGGAGAGCTCCCCCCCTTAACCCATCACACGCTGAGGACATGGCCACCTTGCACCTCTCAGTGTCGGCACCGCAACAGCCTGCTAAGAGAGGCCCTTCATCCCCCTCTGCCATCATGTCACCTAATCAAAGGGACGTTATTCCATCTCCCTTACAGGAGGCACCTAGGGACCTGCCTGCTCCCCTGGCTGCAAGCCAAGTTCGGGTACCGGACACAACTCAGGAAATCAGCGCCCAAGCAGCGCCTCAAGTGACCGCGGAGGCGCCTCTTTGTGGGCCTATTAGCCTTTCTAGTGACACCCCTATGCCAGCTTTAGGGGACAACAAGGTGCAGCACGCCAGCACCCGGCTGCAGGCGAATACCAAACAGCACCGCACAGTTGCAGCATCCAACACCCGACCATTGGAGTGGTCTGCCCCTCCGGGATCCTTACGCAGTGAGGATCCGAAGACTCAGCTAATCGATAAAAGAATTCCTACTCTTCAAGGGGAAATATGGAACTCTAATCCCGGGTCCCCCACGTGGGAGAGTAGTTCTGCCTATCCGGCGCTGGCGACACATGTTCGACCTGTGGCTTTGACTCCCCAGGGGACTGGAGATGCAGCACGCCTCGCCGCAACCCTCCCACCAGAGGATGCGCTCCGTGCCTTGGCGGCACACCCAGAGCTTCAGGCACTACTATCACTCTTGCCATCCAAAAGCGACATGTTGCAGCTAGGCCAAGACCTTCGCACCGCATGGCGGCAGGAACTTCAGCCTGTACAGACTGCAGTCCAAGATCTGCAGAGCAAATACCAGCAGCTTGAATCGCCGCAAATTTCTACGAATCTCACCGTTAAAACCCTCCAAGCTTCGGTTGCAGCTCAAGAGGAACGCCAAAGCCAACTGGTTGCTCAATTAGACGACCTAGAAAACCGTAATCGACGCAACAATATCAGGCTGAGAGGTCTTCCTGAAACCGTGCGCACGTCGGAACTGATTACAACCCTTACAAAGCTCTTCAATTACATCTTAGGTCGGCCTGAAAGCACCTTCATAGAGATTGACCGGGCGCACAGGGCCCTCCGACCTCAAAGCTAGGATCCTTCAAGGCCGCGAGACGTTATTTGTAGAGTCCATCACTACAACGTAAAGGAGGAGATCCTACGCAAAGCTCGCTTTATGCAAACTGTGAAGTATGAAGGCTCAACGAATAGTCTCTACCCTGATCTCTCAAGACGCACTCTTCGGATGCGAACGGCGCTGAAACCTTTACTGGCTGTTCTACAAGAGAGACACCTTCCATATAGATGGGGCTTCCCGTTTGCCCTCCAGGTGAAAAATGGTGACTCTCTGGTCTCTCTTTGCACTCCTGCAGACCTTGGGGGCTTCCTTGCTGCTCTGGACTTGCCCCAGGTGGAGATCTCGGATTGGCCTAATGCCATAGACCCGACGTTTTCTGCTCCAGACCAGCAGAGAACGGACCGCCGCGCGGCGCCTCTGCGATCTCCCATAATCCAGCGCTCGGGGCGCAGAAGGAGAATTTCGGAGGATCCTACAAGATCTACAGGCCCACTTTGCTGATCTCTCAACGGACTTTGTTGGATCCTGCTTCTCTTTTACGGTCCTCAAAAGGTTAATTTAGATTAATAGAATGTTAGCATATAAGTCCTCAACTAACTTGCAGACAATAGCATGATTTAATTGATAGTGTAAGCTCTGGCATTATATGCTTTGTCTCGAATGGTCAGAATTGTACTCCTGCATTATGGAGCTCTCACGATGTTATGTGATTTAGTCTATGCCTAATTGGTGTTCACATATTGATCACACTTTCCCCGAAGTACATTGGGTCATTCTTTTGTTCTGGCCTGCCGCAGGATTGAGTCTGCTACACTTGTTTTGTTGGCCTGTGTTTTTTTAGGCCTTCCTGGTTTCTTTCTGTTAAGTTCCCCCCTCCGACCTCCCGTCGCTTGCCAGTCAGTGTTGGTCATTCTGCCGGGTGTTACCTAGTTCTAACATGTATCTTGTGCGCCCCGTACGTTGCCTTCTATGTATTCTCTTAAATTTACATCCCTTAACGTTAAGGGATTTAATATCCCCGAAAGGAGATCGCAGATCTTATATCACTTTCACAAACAGAAAACACAAATCCTGTGTCTTCAGGAGATCCACCTCTTACAGAAACATGCGCTGCGGATGTGCAACAAATACTTCCCTTCCTGGTACCACAGCAGTATCCCCTCGCAGAAGTCGAAGGGTGTCGCTATACTTATTCACAAGTCCCTCCCCCTACAGGTTTTAGATGTATTCACTGATGCCGAAGCAAGGCTTGTTTTTGTAAAATGTAACATGCAGGGACATCTTTACACTATAGCAAATGTATATGCACCCAACTCTAATCAATTAGCCTTCTTTTCAAAAGTTATAGATGACTTGACTAACTTCGCCCAGGGGCAGGTGGTCCTCTGTGGCGATTTTAATTTAGCCCTACATCCTCTATTGGATTCTTCGTGGGGTCACTAGTCGGTCCCCCACAGGGTAACCAACAGACTCCAAAGCTTGTTACACAGCATGCAGCTGTCGGACGCTTGGCGACTGATGCATCCTGACGAAAAGGACTATACATTTTACTCGAACCCCCAACAGTCGTATAGTCGAATTGACTACATATTTGTTCAGCACTCTCTTCTCTCGTGTGTGTTCGACACCAGGATAGACCCCATACTCCACTCCGATCATGCACCAATCCACTGCACTCTGGACCTGCCACACTTCAGGCGCCCCCCGTTCGCATGGAAGTTAAATGAATCTCTATTGCAGGACGCACTTTGTCTTCAAGACCTCCAATCTAGTATCCAAAGGTTTCAGGTTGATCATGAGATTGACGATACCTCGCCCCAGATATGCTGGGAGGCGATGAAGTGCGTCCTGCGAGGGGTGCTGATCAAACATGGGGCTCGCCTGAAGCGTGCGCTAGCTTATAAACTTTAGTCTGCTGTCAGAGCTTAGCTCATTCGAGTCCTCTCATAAAATGTCGGGCACTGAGGCAGATCTTAGAGAGTTGATCCAACTACGAAAGGAGATCCTCACTTTAATGGAGCGCAGACACAAGCGTTACCGACAGATCTGCGCAGCGTCCTTTTGTGAGTGGAGTAATAAGCCTGGAAGATATCTGGCAAGGGCATTGCGAGAGAAGAGATCTGCTCTTTTCATCTCACAGATCAAGACATCAAATGGGCAATTGGCATTTTTGACTGAAGACATTTTATCCGCTTTCCATGACTATTATTCGGACTTATACAATCTGCCCTCCACACGTTCATCCATTTCTCCCAACGAACGTAACAAGTCGCTGAAGGATTACCTTCAGAGGACGTCCCTCCCCCCCCTCTCCCCAGAGATGATAGCGGCCCTGGAGGACCCATTTTCCCCAGCAGAGGTACAGCAAGCTATAGATTCTCTTGCTGTTGGTAAGAGCCCTGGCCCAGATGGCTATACAACTAAATTTTATAAGACTCTAAAGGAGGACCTTACTCCCCCACTGCTGTCCGCATTTAACTCGGTTTCTAATGCTTCACCATTCGCTCCTGACTTCCTTAAAGCTCATATTACGGTAATCCCTAAGGAGGGTCGAGACCCGACCCTTTGTCAAAGCTACAGGCCAATATCGCTTATTAATACGGATGCTAAAATCTTTGCCAAAGTTATCGCTCTCAGATTAAATCCCCTACTGACCAGCCTGATACATTTGAATCAGGTGGGTTTTGTCCCTATGAGGGAGGCCAGGGACGTTCACTCTGATTGACTATGTGCGTAAGTCTAAGACTCCCTGCATGTTACTCCCCCTTGACGCGGAGAAAGCTTTTGATCGTGTGGAATGGACTTTCCTTTCGAGTGCTCTCTCCGCGCTTGGTTTAGGGCCGTTTCTCCTGTCCAAAAGATTAGCGCTATATAACTCCCCACTAGCTCAGATCCGGGTCAACGGAGCGCTCTCTACACCCTTCCCTATACGCAATGGTACCAGGCAGGGATGCCCTCTTTCCCCGCTTTTATATGCTCTGATAATGGAACATCTTCTTCAAGACATTCGAGCGAACGAGTCAATCCATGGGATCAACTGTGGCGGCATTCATACCAAATGTTCTGCATTCGCGGATGATCTCCTATTATATATCACCGAAGCCCTTATCTTCCTCCCCGCAATACTCCAAGTATTGCGTAACTTCGGTTCTCTCTCCAATCATAAAGTTAATATGTCTAAAAGCATAGCGCTGAATCTTACCCTGCCTCTGCAGGCAGTCGCCCAACTTAGGGAGCTTTACTCTTTTCCTTGGGCTGCCACCTCCATTAAATATTTGGGTGTCCACATTCCCGCGGATTTGAATAAGACCTATGATCTAAATTTCGCTCCCCTGTTTCATCTTATACAAGCGGACCTATCGCGATGGGATAAAAAGGACTTTTCATGGATAGGTCGGGTCAATATCTTAAAAATGAATGTGCTACCCCGGCTACTCTATTTGTTTCAGACAATCCCGATCCTACTCCCTAAGTCCTTTTTTTGTTCCCTACACCAACACGTGCTCCGATTTATATGGGAGCAGAAACACCCGCGGCTCTCAAAAGCAACTCTACTGAAACCAAAGTCTGAGGGTGGTCTGTGTCTTCCAAACTTTCTAACTTCTTATTTGGCAGCGGCCTCGGTACGGGTGCTGGACTGTTTTCATCAGGCGGACACCAAACTTTGGGTTCAGCTTGAAACTGCTATGCATGGTTACCCCACTGCAACCCTGCCTTGGCTGACACCGATGTGGTTGCCCAAAAAAGATACTTCGCCTAACCCCCCTGATCTCTCAAAATATAGTGTGCATCTCCAGATCATACCCCTCTTCGATGCATATTATTAAAACGGGAGGCCCGCTTACTCCTCTCACGGGTAATCCGGGGCTGCCGGACACATTAAGGAGCACAGGCCTTGGCCTTGACAGGGACCGGGGCTTTACAATTATGAAGGATATCTACATAGACACTACCATCAAGTCCTACTCTAACTTGGTATAACCCAGTTCTCTCTTTCTCTAGAAGGGTTTCTATTTTTGAGAGCTAGTGCCTACAGAAAATACATACTAGGCACTTGCTCTCAAGGATTCACGGACTTCTGATGAATGTCACGGACCCTGTCAAGCTGGCGTTCCAGAGGGCATGGGAGAGAGAGATTTTTCTGACGAGGAATGGGGTAGAATATTCACACTGACTCACAAATCGTCGGTCTCAGTGAGAGTGCAGGAGATGAACTACAAAATTGTTACCAGATGGTTTCCGACCAATGCTGGCGATGCAACTCAGCAGAGGGAACGATGCTACACATTTGGTGGCAATGCCCGGTCTTATAGCCTTTCTGGCTTAAAGTTATCAATGTTATTCGTCGGATAAACGGGGAGAGCCTGGACAATGATCCGTCGATCCTGCTTCTCTTTGCAGTCCAGTACCCTACTCGATCCGCGAAAAGCCATCTAGTTACAGCCCTACTAAACACTGCCTAGACGGTGATCCCCAGACTTTGGCGCTCATCAGCTAGCCCTTCGATTACGGACTGGTTTAGGGAAATACATAAAATATGTGGCTGGGAAGAAACTCGGAGCAAGTCACTTAGGGACTCAGAGGCCATTTTCAGGACCTGGGGGGATTGGCTCACCTTCTGCAAGACTGCTGACTATCTTTCTGCTCAATAAATCAGATCTGCGATCAACCTGACGATATATGGCACATCGGCGGACCGCTACCACTGACTGGCACCCCTTCCCCTTGGTTTTGTTATAATCTTTTTTTCAGTTTTGGCAATGGATGACACAGATTTTGATCCGGCTTATTTTTTAGCGAATTAAGTGGTTCAGGTTTCCTCTTGTTAGGCAAGATACTAACCCTATTCCCCCCCTCCCATGACTGGTCAACAGAGTGCCACATTTGAACCCTATGATGCCCTCAATCCTGTTTGTCTTGTAACAATAGATACGAATGTGTGCTCTCCACTGCTTATTGACCCCTCTTCTTCAAATATTTAACACTACAGTCATGACTTGATCAAGCTTTATACGCCTACCGACAATGTTTGATTTTCACCCTTGTGTTGTGATAGCCATAACCTATGTTTATATGTGATTCGCTTTCTCTGCCATACTTCATTTTTACACAGTGTTATTGATGCCTTTACTGTTGTATTACTCTTTCTGTTTCAAAATAAAGCTTGTTGGAATGAGAAAAAAAAAAGAAATAGGAATGCTCTCCCATTCATGTCTAATTCAGGCCTCTAACTGTTCAATCGTCTTGGGCCTTCTTTGTCGCACCTTTCTTTTTATGATGCGCCAAATGTTCTCTACAGGTGAAAGATCTGGACTGCAGGCTGGCCATTTCAGTACCCGGATCTTTCTCCTACGTAGCCATGATGTTGTGGTTGCTGCAGAATGTGGTCTGGCATTATCTTGTTGGAAAATGCAGGGTCTTCCCTGAAAGAGATGACGTCTAGATGGGAGCATATGTTGTTCTAGAACCTGAACATAGCTCTCTGCATTAATGGTGCCTTTCCAGACATGCAAGCTGCCCATGCCACAAGCACTCATGGAACCCCATACCATCAGTGATGCAGGGCTCTGAACGGAGCGTTGATAACAACTCGGGTTGTCTTTGTCCTCTCTCGTCTGGATGACATGGCGTCCCACTGTTCCATAAAGAACTTCAAATCGTGACTCATCTGACCACAGAACAGTTTTCCATTTTGCCACACTCCATTTTAAATGACCCCTGGCCCAGTGCAAACGGCTGAGCTTGTGGAGCTTGCTTAGAAATGGCTTCCTCTTTGCACTGTAGAGTTTCAGCTGGCAACAGTGGATGGCCCGGTGGATTGTGTTCACTGACAATGCTTTCTGGAAGTATTCCTGAGCCCATTCTGTTATTTCCTTGGCAGTGGCATTCCTGTTTGAGGTGCAGTGACGTTTAAGTGTGTGGAGATCACGAGCATCCAGTAGAGTTTTACGGCCTTGACCCTTACGCACAGCGATTGTTCCAGATTCTCTGAATCTTTTGATGATGTTATGTATGGTTGATGATGATAACTTTAAAGTCTTTGCTATTTTACGCTGGGTAACACCATCCTGGTATTGCTGCACTATCTTTCTGCGCAACAATGGTGGAATTGGTGATCCTCTTACCATCTTGGCTTCAGAGAGACACTGACACTCTGAGTAGCTCTTTTTATACCCAATCATGTTGTCAATTCACCTAATTAGTGTTGATTGGTCTTCCAGCTGTTCGTTATATGCTCAATGTCATTTTTCCAGCCACTTATTGCTACTTGTCCCAACTTTTTTTGGCATTTGTAGACACTGTGAAATTTTGAATCAACATATTTTTCCTTTCAAATGTTACATTTACTCAGATTAAACTTTTGATCTGTCATCTAAGTTCTATTCTGAATAAAATATTAGATGTTGGCACCTCCACATCATTGCATTCAGTTTTTATTCACAATTTGTTTAGTGTCCCAACTTTTTGGGAATTGAGGTTGTATATTACATAGGACAAAATGAAAGAGATACTGTTACCCTGAAGCCAGGAACCCAAATTTTACAACATAGCGTACCATAAATAAAAAAGCACACATGTAAAGTTTATATTACAATATTTTAATATTCAAAGATGTGTGTAAGATTGTAAAGAAAGGTAATGGGCACAATCACAATCCACCACTCTCAGTTAAGCTGGGTATGCCATGGAGTAGAAGATCTGAAGGTCCTGCCGCCAGCATTTCAGAGTGACTAAGGTGGCTCTTAATTAAATTTCACATCATTTGAAATTAGGAACAGTCATGTTCTCATTTTAATCTCTCCTTTCCTTCTTGCAAGTTAAAGCACTGGGCCTCTATTTTTGTAACTGAGAAGTGTCAATAGGAGTGACCTGAGAGGGGCACCTTTTGAGCTGGTATTGATACCAATGTATTACCAAATTCCATCAGAAATGCCATGGAGAAAGGGCACATCAGGAATCAGTTCTCTAAACCAGTGTGTCATAAATTCTGCAGCCCCTCTGCTCTCGCTGGTGCTCCAGTTATCTTAATTTTACAACCTAGATCTACAGCTCAGCTTTTCAGTTAAAGTGGTTGTCTCACTACAAGGATTGCTTTTTATGTTAAAGATCTTGCAAAAACAAGTCATTTTGCAATATGTGTCCATTAACAGTGTCCTACCTATTCCTGGATATCCCCTCTTGTATGTGCTGCATCAGCTCCTCAGGTCGCTATAGCTACAGATCTGTTTGATCTCCCCTGATAGGCGGCCAGCACTGGTTGCTATAGCTACAGACCTGGCTTCTACTGCAGCCTAGTAGAAGCCAGTAAACACGCCTCTAAATTCAAAATGAAACCAAGAAAACAGGACGGAGGCAATAGGAATCAATGTAGTGAGACAACCCCTTTAAGGTCTGTAACATGCCTTCTGAGATAATCCAGGGTAGTTACATAGTCTTCCATGTGGATCTCCCTGTCTCTAAGATTCTGAAGATCTTGTTGTAATAAACCTACATGTACTGCTACTTCCTCCAGGTTTCCTGTCAGGCAAAACTTAGGATGTTATTGCTGCCAAAGTTTTTCAGAGACGTGCTTTAGTGTTGGCTCAGGCGCGGACCTTTACTCTCTTTTTTGCAGGCAGCTCTTTGAGGAGGGAAACTTTGTGCACACCTGGTT
>JAODAL010052148.1:0-26180 GCA_025379985.1 Phyllomedusa bahiana
TTTGGCGTTCTATCTAGGGCAAGTATAGGTTTTCCCCTACGGGCACTGCATCTTACTTTGGCGCCTGAAATTTCTGCCTGGACTGCAGTCAAGTAATCAAAACTGTGAGTCCTATTTTTTCTTTCCTAGATTTTGTGTGGATTTAATTTTTTTGGGGGTTATCTTAATGTATATCTATTAAATGTTATGTTTTATTGGGTTTTTTCTTGCAGTGATATATATTTTTTTTTTTATAGGTTAGAATGGGCCACTGTCGCTCCTATTCTGATTGGCTGGTTTATGGCGACCAGTCAGAAGAGCTTAAACAATTTGAATTACTGTATTTGCCGGCAATTCTCTCAATTGCAATTCCCTATGTAGCGCCGGTCTCGGCGACAAACACGTTGTTAGGGATTTAAGTGCTTTATTTTGAAAGAAGGTTTCAGCGCTTTATCTGATAATGCTTTACACTTAATAAAAATGTTTTTTTTTTTTTATCATACTCCATGCCGCACGGCCCTGAGCGCCGAGATTTCAGAGCGCCCATCTCTCCATAGACTACAATGGGAGAAGTAGCTCGCGCTCTGATTGGCCGAGATAGCCAAGCCCCCGCTAGCTCAACCAATCAGCTCTTTGCAGCATTTTTACTGTATTTTGAACTGTCCCGCCTTTGATTCTGATTGGTCTAAAGTTCTCCATAGGATATAATGGGTCTTTGTCGCTCCTATTCTGATTGGTCGAAACTTCTCCATAGCATATAATGGGTCTTTGTCACTCCTATTCTGATTGGCTGAGATAGGCAAGCCCCCGTTATCTCAGCCAATCAGCTCTTTTCTGTATTTGTACTGTATTTTGAACTGTCCCGCCTTGGAATCTGATTGGTCAATAGTTCTCCATAGGTTCGAATGGGTCCCTGTCGCTCCTATTCTGATTGGTCAATAGTTCCCCATAGGTTTTAAGGGTTCACTGTCGCTCCTATTCTGATTGGCCGGTTTATGCCGACCAATGAGAATACGTTTCACAATTTGAATTACTGTATTTCCCGGCAATTTCCAATATCCGAATTCTTGACTGAGGATATTGGAAAGTGAATGTGTTTTATGTAATTTAAATTTGTAGGTTTCAGCTCTTTTCCTGAGAATGTTGAACGCCTTTATAAAGGCGATTTTGGATTCATACTCCGCACCGACATGTGGAATGATTTCTCGCTGTTCCAGCCTGTCTCGCATCGGAACAGATTTTCGGCGCAGTCCCGCACGGCGCCTAAGTCCCGCACTGCGCCCATGTCCCCGCACTGTGCCCCACACACTGGCGAGGCGCAGGGAACTTTTCCCCGCATGTATGAGTGCACCTCCTCGGACGGCAAATCATAGGCGCAGCGCCGCACTGCGCCTCAGTCCCCGCACTGCGCCCCACACACTGGCGAGGCGCGGCGGACTTTTCCCCGCATGTATGAGTGCACCTCCTCGAACGGCGAATCATAGGCGCAGCGCCGCCCTGCGCCTCGGTCCTCGCACTGCGCCCCACACGCTGGCGAGGCGCGGCGGACTTTTCCCCGCATGTATGACCGCACTACCTCCGGCGCCGAATCATAGGCGCAGCCCCGCACTGCGCCTAAGTCCCGCACTGCGCCTAACACAATGGCGAGGCGCGGCGGACTTTACATGGAATGTATGAGCGCGCCCCGGCCCGACATAAATCAGGCGCAGATTCCGCCGGAAAACTGGCGGAAAGGTACGCTCTGACCCGGCGAGATTCATACATGTGGCCCTAAATCTCTGAACCAAATCTCTGAACCACAGCAGAACAGGTTCATAGATTAAGAGGCAAATGTGCACAAAAAAGTGGCGCCTGGGCTAAAAATGTCGCCCTATGTGTTCAGATGACCTAACACACACCTTATACACCAACCATGCTAACTCACCCCATGTGACTTCCTTCATAACCTATACACTCTCCATGCCAAGAGTAGGAAGTGGTCATAATAATGTGACTTGACTGGGTATGTGTAAAGTGGCCACATCTTATATTTTTCTCTCTATGGTGGTCAACTAAATTAACAAGATTCTATAATATTAGGATGGAAAACAGCTTAACATATGAATTATAATTATATAAAGATGAAGAAGCATTCTGTCAATAAAATATGTGAATGAAACACTTTGGACGTCATGTCTGAAACTTGGCCCCGACACGCCAGTTCTGAACCAATATAATGGAGTGTACAATATGAAAGTATGTATAAGAGATGGTTATATGTCAAGTTTTGTCTCAGCCATAGTATGGATTTGTATGACAGTTTTGCACAAAACTTTGGTACATTCTTGGCATATTCAGAAGCGTTGTGCCTAGTGCAGACTTCACCAAGTGTTTTACCCGAAAATAAGACCTAGTGCGATTTCTTTCAAGCTTAGAAATATAGGGCCTCCACTGAAAATAAGACCTAGCAGCAGTCACTGCTACAAGAGCACCTCTCACCTCCACACATACACACAATGATAGTAGATTAAATTCTAAGGGTATGTTCACACAATGTACTGCAGCGTGTACAGTATGTTCCACAATACATCGTGTCTCTCGGGAGCTCGCGCTAATACGCACGTACTCCTGCGGCACGGGGGGGGGGGAGGCGGCCCGCTGTCCCCATTGACATTCATTACTCGCGGCACGTATTCGTCGCAAGTAATTGACATGTCATTAATCTCCCCGTGCGTACAATACAATCATATTGTACACGCGGGAGGGACGAGGCGTAATCTATAGTTTACTACGAGAACTATGGATAACCGTAATTTCGGCACGCATCTCGCTCGTATTACAGCGCAAATACGCTGTGAAATACCCGCTGAAATTACACCATGTGAACATACCCTAAGACTTTTCCCTAATACATGTCATTAGTAAATCAGAGGGTTTTGCTCAGTATTACTTCCACTTTGTAAGTCAGGAGATCCAAGGCTGTGGAAGATACCATCTGTGCAGTGGGAGCTGCTTGTACAGGGTTAGCGTAGTCTCTCACTACATACACTGCAGGCACAGCACACTGATGAGATAGTGTAACTGAGGTTACCTGTTGCTTCAGCCTCCTACTCCATGTTACACTGCTGCTGGTGTGCACATGATGTAGCATTAGGCTATGTCTACACTGCTTAGGAAAATTATCGTATCTTCGATGCTTTTCGTTTTTTAAAAGCGCCGAAGATACGATCGTTCCTGCGGCCCCATAGACGGCAATAGGAAAAACGAGCTGCACAGCTCGTCTTTTCTCCGCTCGTCTTTCGGTACCGGTGTATTATACAACATATTGTATAATACGCAGGCGCTTCTCATTTTCTTGCCATTTTCCCATGCAATACAATGGTATGGCCGACGTCAGAAAAACGAGAACTGACCATGGTTTTTGTACAAAGCGTGACATAAAACGGGACCTGCATCAGAGAAAAAATGGCCGCTTTTTGTCTGATGCAGTGTAGACATACCCTTAGGCCATAGAGAACTATGGATTACGTCTACTCTCTCCGCCCAGCGAATCCGCCGGGCGGGGAGATAATTGGCATGTGAATTACTAGCGGCGTATACGCGACGCTTGCAATTAAAGTCAATGGGCCGGCGAAGTGCCGGCCCCCCGCTCATTCCCCCGCTCCCGCCCTGCCCCCGTCCACACGGCGTAATTGCGGGGCGTAATTACGTCCCGCAATTAAGCCGTGTGAACATAGCCTTACAGGCTCCCCTTGCACATTGGACTCTCCCAGCTCACAAACACAGCTGTCAGCACAGTGATCCATCAAGCTATCAGGTACCGACTTCAGAGCTGTCTTAAAGGGCCAGCACTTTTTAAAAACTGAATCACAGGTGAAATGTTTTGATTTTCCTAATGAAGCAGATTTAAGGAAGTGTTTGTATTTTAGTCTTCTGTTACTTCATGAGGTTTCTCTGAAGGCGATAGGTCTCTCTTTCAGTTCCCCCCATGCCATACATTAGCATTTCATTTAGATAGCCTCCTACAGGTGAAACCTATCTAGACAAGAGGAGCTCATTTAAGGAAAGTGCTATTGTTGTACTGAGATATTGGGGCCAATGATTCTAAAAGAAATGGAGTCACAGGAAATTCACCATGAAACTCAAGGTTTGGAGAGTTATGATGAAGTTCCAAAAGATGATGACATGACTGTCTTTGAATAAATGTTGCTTTTTGTTCAAAAACCCAGGGATCATACCATAGATTGTTGTACATGAAAATAGAGTCACAATAAACTCCTGATAGAACGCATTGTTTGGCTGGTTCTGTCGATGTTTGTGATGACAGGACTACAGTATATTAATAAATGTTGATTTTTTTTTTTTTAACAATAAATGTGAATTCTTGTCCATGGAAAAATAAGACGTCCCTTGAAAATATGTCTTTAGGAACAAAAATTAATATAATAAACTGTCTTATTTTCGGGAAAATAGGGTATTCATACATCTGTTGGACAGACCTACAACAGTTTTTTGGTTCAAAGTATGCCAGAAAACTGGCGCAGCCCCGTTCATACATGTCGTCCTATATATTTGCAAAAATTAACTGTCAATCACTAAATGATTCAAAAGGGGGCAGCACCGTACAACATACTACACAATAGAAGAACTACAAACAGCATAAACATGGGCGATGGCTAAAGTTCTAATAATGCTGCAAGACATTAGTTATGATTAGAATAATGCTTTGATGTAACTGGATATTTAGACACATTTGATGCATTGCTTGTGCTCATACTTTTTTCGGGATTCAAGCAGTGTATCCCTCATTGCCAAATTGACTATAATGTCACAACCTTTTATTTTCGTTAATGAGAGGTCACTGTGTCTTTAACAACCTGTTGCTTAGCAGCTAATAGCCTTCTGCCATGGAGCTATTGTGTCCTCCTTTTGCTATTTGTAGGGATCTCCTTCACTTGATACAGTGGATGCACCGAACAACTCACTTCATTTGCTTCCATAATTACTTGGTGTTCTTTAAATAATGATTTCTAATACATTTGACACCTGAAAGTTACTCAGAAACAATGCAGGTGACTGGTTAGTGAACGCCATGCAGATCAGGATCTTGGCAGCTATATTAATACTAGAAGACTGTGTTCACACTACAGATTTGCTGCTACTTAGTCCTAAAGTTATGTTCACACAGTGCCATATTCACACATAATCTGATGTGCATGCTGTGCAGGAATATGTCTAAAAACTGTCTATATTGCTTGTCCTATTGTTTTTATTGTTTTGCAATTTGTTTTTACCAGAGAGGATTTAAATTCATATAGTCTACAAAAAAATTGGGAATCTCGCAAGAGAACAAAGATAATAGAAAAGGAGCTATTCCTTCTTTCAGAAGTAGAAAGGGTTAAATGATGAGGTTAGAAATCAGATTTTTAAATCGTGTGTATAGAGGTTAAGGCCTCGTTCAGACGGCTTATTCAAGCCGGAATTGCGAGCCGGATTGCGCTCGCAATTCCGGCTTGAATAAGGGGCGGGGGCGGGGCGGGGGAGCGGCCCGCCGGCCCCATAGACTTCCATTATCCACGGCGCGTATTGCGGATTCGCCGAGCGGGGAGGAGCGACAGAATCCACGGTTCTCTATGAGAACAGTGAATTATAGTAATTACTCCAACGGTTTGGCGCCGTACTGCAGCGCAAATCCGGCGCGCAGTACGGCGCCAATCCGCGGCGAAATAAGCCGTGTGAACACAGCCTAAGAGTTATACATAATAAAAGTTACGTTTTAGTGTTTTACAGATAGACAACTGATAGAGTTTAAGTTTGCCTATGGCAAAATAGTAAATATAGTGATTTAAATTCATGGCACATAAAAAAGCTACCTGTTAAGAGCCAGGACGGTCTCATTGAATGTGGCAAAAAACACGGCACAAATATGAGGATACAGAATGGGGCAGATTTATTAATAGTGTCTAACTCAGAAAGTGTAAATTTAGACTAAACAGTCTTTCAATGTGCCACATTTATCATAAATCTGGCACAGGATAAAACTGTCTATTCTAACTCTCCATCATTTTTAAGTTGGCTGAGGGTATGTTCACATGGCATTTTAGGATACGTTTTCGATCCGAAAAATGTATTCAAAAGCGCTGCGTTAAACGCATCCAACACGCACCCAATACACATCCAACATGCAGGTGCGGGTTTGGATTCGTTTTTGCAACAGCAGAAACTCACCCTATAGTTTTAAATAGGGCGTCTGCTGCATCTTTCGAATCAAGAATTAACATGTTAATTCTTCGAACGGATCCGAAAGATGCATGTAAACATGTATCAGCGATCACTGAACTGAACTCCGATGCGTGTTTTACATTGAAAGCAATGTAAATCTCACTGCACATTGTTAGATGCATGTGTGGGTCCAGTAGGGTTTGAAACACGGATCCAAATACATATCTATGAAACGCCGTGTGAACATATCCTAACTTTATCCCACTAACTGCACCAAAATGTTGCTGCAATTTTTGGTGCACGACGTCACACACTAAGCCACGCCTCATTTCCACTGAATGAACTCCCATTTTACTTAAGTCATGGCTCTTTTGTCGGACGAGGAGCAGAAGTGTCTAGAAATGGTCTAAAACACCAAATAAATGTGGTGTAAAGCCTGTATGTTATTATTTTTGCCTGAATTGTGCCAGAATTCTGATGCTACTGCTTTGACAAAATAACGCCAATGTTTCCTACCTTACAGTAAGAGGCATGGCTATAGGGGTGCAGAGGTGGCCTGAGGAGGTTACAAATGGCATATGAAGGGTAGGAGCCCTCTATAGATTTTGTATTAGAGTGAAAGAAGGATGAAGGAGGTGCTCGAGCCATCAATAGCATTGCTGCATCATGCTTATTCAACCTGTGACTGAGCTTTACAGACGGGGACAGAGAACTGCGGTGTCTGAAGCAACAAGGGGTCCCCGTACATTAGAGAACACATTGTAGCACATTTACCATTGTGACTGCACCAGAAGTGTCATAAAATTCACCTTTAAGTGCCACATTGTGGTGCAGACATAGTTCCTTTGTGCCAGATGTAGGAAAACTGACCAGCAGTAAAATGGTCTTTGATGTCCATAGCAACCAGAGCCCAGCTTACATTTTTCCAGAGCACTATGAAATTAAAGGGGAGCTCTAATTGGTTGCTATGGGCAACAGAAACAGTCTTACTGCTAGCCACCCTTCAAGGCCTTCCAAAGGCCCATTGAGGACGGTAGTGCTCATGTGACCCTCAGTTAAAATTAGCTTGTCACCCCTGGTGTAAGAAAAGCTGAAATACATGTATAATACATGTATAAAATGCTTGGATTTCTTTATGAAGAACATTTTCCAGAAATCATTTTGTGCAATCCTGCTTTTCATACTAGTCTGGATTGTATGTGCCTGAAGTGGAGATCAGACCAAGGTCTTTGCAGTTTTGTTGCCTTCACCTCTGGTCGCTTCCATCTCATATAATATTTTGGTAATTAAATAAACGAATTAGAATTTTTCTAATAATAGCACATACCGTTAATTTGTCGTAGCAAACTTACTAATGTCATTCAATTCCAGTGGAATACCAGTAGACTAGTTTACAACACGCTGCCTTCCAATATGACTGGCAGGTAATGGGTTACATGTAAAACTGACTAATATTTTATTGCACGCTGCTTGATGGTGGGAGAGTAATTCACTTGACTCATCGTATGAGAGTTTCAGTGCAAGAACGCATCTTATCATACAGGTGTTAACAATCATAGTACTTGGGCCTCAGTGGTTTTGCACATTTTCTACACTTAAGAAGCAGTAGCCTGCGGCTTCCCAGCTGTTGTTGAGAAGCACTGCCCAGCATGACTTGCCTGCCAGTGGCAGATCCTGTGGAGAACTGTTCATCAACAACAACAGGTGGAAGCTGCTGCCCTGACACAGAGGTGAGTCATTCTCCAACATCTGTCTATGGCAAAAGCAAACTCACCTGTGCCTGGCAGGGGTTTTTTCGTCTGCAAATTAGACCCCTATAGTGGTTATTTAATGTATAGCAACATGAATAAGTAGAAATATCTTAAAAACAGAAAAATATACTACTGAATCACAGGACAGAAATCTGAAGCAAAGCTTTGGATATCTGTTACATCTTTTTTTTTTGGGGGGGGGCATGGATTTCGCCATGTTTTAAGGTACAGATTAGCTCTGCTGATTGGTCCAATCTGTACTACAACTGCTAATGCATTTTCTATGCATGGAAAAAAATATGACCGGTCACTTTTCTATGCAACATGGTTTCAAAAACTGCGTCATTAAAAAGGTGCACCACAGTTCATATTGTGAACAATGGTGCATGTTCCTACTAAAATAAATGAAAAATATAACATGTGAAGTATCCTGAAGGGTTATTTCATAGCCAGTGTTTTTTAAGAAAAAAAATTTTGGTTGCATTTTTTACGACCAAAACTGCAGGTCAATATTGAGTTATGAAATACATTACAATAAGGGTTTTTTTAGGCACTTTTGTTGCACGGGAAGAAAAAAAACCTGAGAAACAAGTCTTAATTAGAAAAAAAATACAACTCAAAAATCGCTACTAAAAATGCATGAAAATCATGAAAGCTCACAAATGCGTCAGCGATTCTGTACTTCCACTATTTTTTTCAGTCTAAAAAATGGACACCACAGCAAAAACCCAATGGACCCATTGTAATCAATATGGTCTGTTGGGTGTCGTTAGTGTCATTTGTGAAACGGATCCCTTGGTGTCCATTTTCCCCTCTAGGACAGAAATTCCAATACAGATATGAACCATGGCTTAAAATCAAGCAAAAACCAAAGAAAAACTGCCTGTGAAGTAGGCCTAGGAATACGGCAGAGGATAAGTACTCATTGGATTCTTATCAGAATCTGACCAGTATTTTACAATTGTTTTTTGTTTTTTTGTATCGTTTTTGTCCGGTCATTTGTCGTGGTTTTCGGCTTTCTGCCGTCCCATTCAATAGAACAGTACTATAACCCGCTTTCAAGTGAAATATGGCAGATTATGTTCTAAATTTTTTATCTTATTCAAACCAGCTTTATTGATATAGAACACGTATAGATAATGTACAGTCAGGCAGTGCAAGCATAGTGAGATAGTGGAAAGACAGTAACATATTTTAGCACAATAACCTAATCATATAAAGTAAATCAAGTGAGGAAGTTGGAGTCTCTTATCTCTACGAATTCTTCATAACAGGTCTTAACTAAATCAGTCTTGCACCCTGCTAATCACACTAAAATGAGTTACAGATGCAGGTAAAACATCAAAGACATTTATCCAGAAAAGCCAGATAGTTTTAGAAAAACAAGTAAAGGTAAGACACCAAACAGGTGTCAACTCAAAAGACTGGACACGATCCGACCCGACAGCCGCCCACACTCACCCGCCAAAAGACATTGCACCACATAAAAGTGCTCAGGTCTCGGGACCCATCACCATTAGGGAAGACTAATTGGAGCTAAGAAACTCCGCTGAAGAAGTGAAAGCCATCCACTCTCTCCACACTTCACAATAGCGCTCAGGAGTTTGCGTCTGGTCCGCCCGGATCTCCTCCATCCGCTGCAAATAAAAGATCTCTTTAAACCATTCCGCAATGGAGGGTGGATGGGTAGATCTCCACTTCCTTGGGATAATCGCCTTTGCTGCAATCAGAAGGAAGACAAGCAGTTCTCCCTTAAGGATGCGCATGGGCATTGGCAGCATAAGGAGGAGGAGAGCCGAGGGGTCATCTTGAAGTTTATGACCCGTGATGGTTTCAATTAATTCTATAACCCTAGTCCAGAAGGGTCTAAGTTCTTCACATCCCCACCAAACATGTGTCATATTACCAGGAGCCTTCCCACATCTCCAGCATACAGAAGGGACCAAGGGATAGATTGAGTGCAACAGCGTGGGTACTCTGTACCATCTAGTCAACACCTTATAATTAAGCTCCTGAACTCTACAGGAGATAGACGCTTTATGAGATAGGATGCAAGCCTTGGTCCATTCTTCTGCTGAGAGTGTACACCCAATCTCCGCCTTCCATCTAGATTGATAATTAGGCTTCATCGAGGCCAAACCCGCAATTATCATATTGTATATCACTGAGATCAGGTGCTTAGGGAGCAGGCGATGTGTGCATAGCGTTTCAAAAGCAGTCAAGGGTCTAGTTAGGTCATATTTATGTTTGTAGGAGAGAAAGAAATGTCTGAGCTGCATATACTGCAGCCACACATTGGGTGACCTACTTTGAAGGGGCACGCAATCTTCATATGATTTAAAAGAAGAGGAGTTAATGAAGTCCCCAATAGTAGCTGGCTTCCGCCTTTGGCTGTCCAGATAGGAAAGACAAGGCACTGTTATAGCGAGCGCCAGGTTGCCTCTTACCGGGGTAAGCGGACCACCTGGTGTAAAGAGATTATGTTGCTGACCATATTTCTTGAACGTGGAGGAGGTAAGTTGAGCCACCAGGGGCAGGAAGCTCACTCTCAGTAAACGGGTTTTCTAATGCTGAAAGTCTGTCCCGAGAAATATTTCTAGGGGCATACTTTTCCACAAAAGCCTTCAACAAGGACGACTCCTCCTGCGTCTGTGGGAGGTTATACAATTTATGATAAAAGGTGCGAAAAGAGCTAAGTATATCAGGCGTTAAGTGTGTGATCACCCTCTTATCATTTTTGATAGAAGGAACATATAAAGAGGCCCTCCTGTCTCTGAGTGCCCTGGCGAGCATCCTACCTGGCTTATTGCTCCACATATAATAGGAGCCTGCACATATCTGTCTATATCTTGCATTTTTTTTATCGAGATGCTGAAGGATCTCATGTCTAGTTCGCAGCAGCTCATGTAGGACAGTATCGGCCAAGGAAGACTTATGGGCAGCTTCTAATGACGCCAGCTTATCTAGTAGGGATTGCAGCTTGGCAGCAGCCTCTCTTTTGAGTCTAGCGCCGTGTTTTATGAGGACCCCCCGCACCACGCATTTAAGAGATTCCCACTTCACTTGAGAGGAAGTGGGATCTAGAGCATGGTCGTCAATGAAGTGCTTGACCGTTTGAGACAACTCCGTCACGCAAACCGAGTCATTCAGAAGAGACTCATTCAATTTCCAATTAAATGTTTTACCGACTTGGGGCGCTAATAAGATCTCGCAATGCACAGGCGCGTGATCCGAGAGTAAGATGCTGCCAATGTCCGCCCCCCTGACACTAGGCAACAGAGCATGCTGGAGGAAGATATAGTCTATACGACTGTAACTTCCATGCGGATGGGAATAAAAAGAATAGTCTCTTGTATTTGGGTGTAAAATGCGCCAAACGTCGCAGAGCTGCAGGTTATGTAGGAGCTTACGTATTTTATTAATTTTATTAAGAGGGACAAAAAAGCGCCCCGACGAGGAATCCATAGTTGGATGAAGAGCAAGATTAAAGTCCCCGCAGAGAATGATCCTACCCTGTGCAAATGCCGTCAGTTTGTCTAACACTTTGGCAAAAAAGGAGAGCTGACCACGGTTAGGTGCGTAGATATTTGCAACCGTAAAGACGGAGCCCCCTAGGTTACATTTAACAAACACAAAACGAGCATTGTCATCCTTTTTAACGTCTAAAATTTGGGCGGGCAGACTTTTGTGAAAAAAAATAGCAACTCCCTTAGTCTTGTTGGTTGAATTTCCACTGTGGCACCATAACGGGTAGTATTTGTTCCTATATGACTCTAGCTGCCCCTCCAGAAGGTGCGTTTCTTGCAGGCAAAGAATGAGGGCTCTCTGCCTATGCATGGTATAAAGGACCCGAGACCTTTTTTCAGGGACATTAAATCCCTTGACGTTAAGGGATGATACTTTAAGCATCACCATAGCAATAGTAGAAATTCGCGGCTCTCAGCAGGCGCAGGGGCGTAACAACCAGCCAGATTGCATCGAGCGTGTCCAGTAGAAAACGAAACACATAACATTTGCAAAACAATTACCAACAACCAGCCTATTGGATGGCAAATAGGCATGCAAACAAGTCTAGCACTTGCAGCTCTCTTTGCTGCATTAAGCGAGCACATGGTGCCCGCTATAACCACCTATTGGGGAGGATCAGAACCCTCTACCACCAGTGTACAGGGATCTGATACAACTGTTCGGCAACCACCAGCAGAGGTGTCCAGCGCCTAATCGCCAGGCCTTTTAACACGTATATCTAGATTAAATTGTGAGAGCTAACTTCAAGCCAACATAAGTCATAGAGAACTGTCTTTCCTGAGTAAGCCCAGAAGAGGTGCACAGCCCCCACAATAAAGAGAAATCAAAAGGCAACTACTATCATAAGATAGGAAGCTTTCTCTAAAGATAGCGGCTTGCACCATAGGGCACTAGCCATAACAGCACCCCAATGAAAACTAGGCAAAATACAATACAGGGCAAAAAGAACAATGAGGAACAATCACAAGTAAAATGGCTCATTGGGAGGCATTTGCAAACTTTCTTTTAGCACCAGAGTCCAGCCTCTGCAGTCTAGAGACCAGTCTCTGGTTACGCTGAAGGCGCTGCTCTTTCGGAGGGCCAAGCGCATCAGCAATTCCCCGACCAGCCAGGTGACTAGCCTCCTGACCACTCATGGGGGCCGCAGATACAGCATGCCAGTCCGGCAGATGTACAGTAGGTAGTTTTAAGGCGGCAAGGAAAGCCGGGAGGTCCCCAGGGCTCCGGAAGGTGATTGTCCCCTCATCAGTCCTCACATGCAGGGCAAAAGGGTAGCCCCAACGATACGGGATCTGCTGGGCTTGTAGGGCCGCAAATAAGGGCTTAGTAGCCGCTCTTAAGCGCAAGGTGCGGCGAGATAAGTCTGGAAAAAGAGCAAGCTTGGCCCCTGCAAACACAATACTCGGCGCGAGCCTCGCTTTTCTCATAATTTCCTCCTTTACCCCATAATAGTGTATCCGGCAAATTACGTCTCTTGGTTTAGAGCTATCTATACTCATGGGACGGAGGGCCCTATGCGCCCTATCTATCTCAATATGCGAGTCCGCTTCTTTGCCCAGGAGCATATTGAAGAGTTTAGTCACGGACTGAGGAAGATCCTGGGTTTTAACAGATTCAGGCAGGCCCCTCACTCTGATATTGTTCCTCCTGTTCCTGTTCTCCAGGTCATCAAGGTGATCTATAAGGGATCGTTGGAGGGATTGCTGATTCATAAGGGAGCTCTGTAACTCAGTAACTGTATGCTGTACTGATGACTGAAAGGACTCCAGGTTCCGCACCCTATCCTGCAACGCAGAGACATCTTCCCTCACCACATGCAAGTCACTTTGCCAGGCTTTTTTGAGATCCTGAGCCATCACATTTAGGTCATTCTTAGTCGGCAGGAGAGATAAGAGTGCTTGAAGCTCAGGGTGGCTTTGGAGTGTCAGGAGGGCTTGCTCCCTTGGGATGAGCGGAGGGGAGCTGACCAGCGCGGCACCCAGCGCAAAGTCTCCCCCAGGTGCACACATAGGCCCCCCCAGTGAAGGCAAAACAGGAGAAGACCCCCGCTCCGGCCAGTCCCTGCTCATGGAGGGTAGATCAGATCTGCTGCTGCCTGGCGGCGCCTCACTGACCAGGTCACGTGCAGCCTCCTCTTCACAGTTCCCCGCGTCCGCCGCTCGCCCGCTCCGCTCTCCGAACCTCCGCAGCTCCGGCAGCACCAGAGAGCAGTCGCCTTGTCTGCGAGGCCGCGGCGTGTCCTGCGCAGCCGGCAACGTCCTGCGCCTGCCACTCGTCGCCGATGTCGTGGCTCTGCCAGAGACCCGCGTCCGCCGGCAAGATGGTGCCCGCTCCTGGGAAGACGGCCGTGAATCCTCAGCCGAGTGCAGGTCAGCGAGGGGAGCAAAGTAGTTAGATATAAGCTCGTCCGCTGCAGGGGAGGTTGCTACACCCCTGGGTGCCTTTTTAGCTCTTCTGGGGCTCATAATTCTGTAAAAATCGCTTGAGTTGCTGGCGGCCTTAGAGGAGCTCTCACTCCATGCGTCCTGCTGCTGGCATGCCAAACCACGCCCCCCATGTTCTAAATTTTTTGATCTGGTTTTCAGATTTGAAATTGGACCACAGAAAATCCAAGCTGTGTAGACTACAGCTTGGATTTTATATTGACTTTTTTCAGTGATTACTGTTATTTATTTTTTTCTTTTTGGAAGAACAAAAATTCTGTGATTTTATTTTTTATTTTTTTATGCACTTCATTCTGCAGTATAAATCACATCTTTATTCTATGTTTTGTTACTTTTATACTGATAAGAAATATTTTTTTCTTTTTATTGTAATACTTTTTCACGAAGACATTTATTTCCATATCATCATGTTCCAAAATCTATAAATCGTTTCTCTGAACATCGATTTAGTGTTTTGCAGAACAAGTTATGCTTTTAAATTATATTATTTTAGGTACATATAACTTATTAATTAACTTTTGTTAATATTGTAGGGCGGGTTATAGGGAAGAAATGTATAGTTTGTAAGGCCAAAAAAAGTCCGACGTCCATCCAGTTCAGCCTATTGTTCTATAGTGTTGATCCACAGGAGGGCAAAAGCCCCCATAAGGTAGAAGCCAATTGTTCCTATTTTAGGGAAAAAATTCCTTCCCAACTCCAATCTGGCAATCAGAATAAATCACTGGATCAACGACCCTTCTCCAGAATCCTGGACACTATAACTTGTTATATAATTACACTCTAAAAATGCATCCAGACCCTTTTTGAACTCTGTTAGTGAATTCACCATGACAACTTCCTCTTGCAGAGAGTTCCACAGTCTCACTGCTCTTACAGTAAAAATCCCTTTCTATGATTGTGTATAGACTTTTTTTCCTCTAGCTGTAGAGGATGCTCCCTTTTTCTAAATACAATCCTGGGTATAAATAGATCTTGGGAGAGATTTCTGTATTGACCTTTGATATAGTTAAACATATTTATTATGTCCCCCAAAGCCGTCTTTTCTCTAAACTAAATATCCCTAAACATTGATAACCTTTCTGGGAATTGCAGTCCACCTAGTCCCTTTATTATTTTCATTGCCATCTTTGCACCTGTTCAAGCTCTACAGTACAATGTCTTTCCTGTGAATGGTGCCCAAAACTGTACACAATATTCCATGTGTGGTCTGACCAGTGACTTGTATAATGAGAGAATTATGTTCCCATCATGTGCCTCTATGCCTCTTTTCATACAATCCATGATCCTATTTTCCTTGGCAGCTGCTGCCTGACCCTGGCTGTTACAATAAAGTTTACTGCCCCCTAAGATTCCCAAGTCCTTCTCCATGTCACTTTTTCACAGCGTTTTTTTCTGTTGATCAAGTAATCATGTAACTTGTTTTCCTTCCCATGTGTATAACCTTGCATGTATATGTGTTAAACCTCATCTGCCACTTCTGTGCCCAGGCCTCCAACTTAACCATTTGTAATAAAACATCATCCTCTATTGTGTTGATTACTTTACAGAGCTTAGTATCATCTGCAAAGATGATATTCTACTGTGAAATCCATGTATAAGGTCATTAATGCATATATTCAAGAGAATAGGGCCCAATACTGACCCCTGAGATAACCCACTAATAACAAGAATCCAGTACGAGTATGTACCATTAATCACCACCCTTTGTTTTCTTTCACTGAGCTAGTTACTTACCCACTTGCAAAAATTTTCCCCCAGTCCAAGCTTTCACATTTTACTTACCAACCTTTTATGTGGCACAGTATCAAATGCTTTAGGAAAATCTAAGTATATGACATCCAATGCCTCACCCCGATCCAGTCTAAAACTAACCTCCTCCTAGAAGCTGATGAGATTAGTTTGACATGACTAATCTTTCATAAACCCATGCTGTAACGGCATTATACATTTATTTTCAGTGATATACTCTAGTATAGCATGGCTTAGAAAACCTTCAAACATTTTACCTACAACAGAGGTTAAACTTACCGGCTTATAGTTTCCTAAATCACTTTTTGACCCTTTTTTGAATATCGGCACCACATTTGTTATGCGCCAATCCTTTGGGACATACCCAGTTACTATACAATTCATAATTATTTAAAATAGGGGTCTATCTGTGACATTTCTTAAATTCCCTTAGGACACGGGGGTATATACCTTCATGACCTGGTGATTTGTCTATTTTAATCTTCTTGAGGTGGAGCTGCAATTCTTCCTGGGTTAGACAAAAAACATTTAAGGTGGAGTTCACCTCCTCCCTCTGCTCATCAACAGGAAGGTCATTTTCCTTGGTAAATATGGTGGAGAAAACAAATTATTTTTTGTTTTCTCCTCATTGCCCCCCCACTACTTTACATAGAGCCAACCTATTCAGATTTCATCTATTTTTTCATCTATTTCAGATTTCATCTATTTTTTCATTAACTATTTACATAATTAAAAAATATGCTGGAATTAACTTTACTCTCTTTGGCAATCTGCTTTTCTGTCTCCAGCCTTGCTGTGTTTACCATTATTTTAGATATTTTATTTTTTTCCTTATAGTTTTTTAGTGCCTCTTTACTGTCCTCCTGTTTAAGTAGCTGAAAAGCTTTCTTTTTCTTATTTATTGCCTCTTTTACATCTCTTTTAATCCACATTGATTTTTTCCCGTTTCCAATCAATTTATTTCCCTAAGGTATGTACCTCTCAAGTGGGTGCTTAAGATCTCCCATTTATTATTGGTTCTTTTATTTTTAAAGACATTGTCCAAGTCAATGTGGTTTAGGGCCTCTTTAAGCAGATTAAAATTAGCTTTCCTGAAATTCAATGGTTTTGTGGCTTCTCGACAAAATACTCCAATGAAGGATAATGGGAAACGTATTATTTTGTGGTCACTATTTCCCAGTTGCCCCCCAACCTATTAAGTCCAGAAGGCCCTTCCCTCTTGTCAGCTCCTGCACCAGTTGTAAAAGTTAACTATCTTTAGTTATTGATAAAAACTTATTTCCTTTATGAGAACCACAGGTTTCAGTTACCCAATTTAAGTCCGGGTAGTTGAAGGAACCCATAATAACAACCTCATTATGATTAGCTGCCTCTGGGTTCTGTTATATTTAGTGCCTATAGCAGACCCCTAATAGAATTTTATTATTGTTATTATCCCCATGTTTATCTACCTTTAATGAATCCACATGTTCATTTCCTGTATCAATGTCTTCCCACAGTGATAGGAAGTGATTACTTCAGACAGGATTTTATATAAAGACATATACTCCCCCATCCAATTTTTATGATCTCTTCTTAATAAACTGTAACCCTGCAACTTAACCACCCAGTCATACGTCTAATCCAGCCATGTCTAAGTTATCTCCACTATATCACATTTTTCTTCAGCAACAAATAATGTGTTTATTTTGTTGGTGAGACTCTGGCATTGGTCAGCATGCACTTTAGAAGTTTTTTAGTTTACATTTTTTAACTCTGTCTTTATTAACTATTACGACACCCCCTCCCTCCACTCCACCCCTAATTCATAACTAATGCCCCTCTCTATCTTCACTATTTTGCATGCTATATGTGCCATTGCCCTCCAATCAAGTCCCTAGTTTAAATTCCTCTCCAACTTTCTGTCCATGTTATCCCCCAATACAGCTCTGCCTTCCCAATCTAGGTGCAGCCCAGCCCTACCATCGAGTTTGTAGCCAAGACAGAAGTCCAGTTCTCCAAAAACCTAAATTCCTCTTTTCTACACCAAGTTTTGAGCCAATTATTCACCTCTCTAATCTCCCACTGTTTCTCCTTTCTATACTACCCAAATCTAAAGTCCCTCAATCTTAAGTCCCCACAATTAAGCCAAAAACCACACTTCAGACACAAAATGCACTCGCAAACTCGCACACTTACTCTATCAATTTAGTTTTAAACCTTTTTTCTCATGTTGTTCTGCAGATATCCAATTGATGTTTTAGGAATTTTTTTTACTTGTTCAGTGTGTTATATAAATTATATTTTACCTTTAACATATTCCTCTTTATAAATTCAGAAATACCAAATACGTATTTTTTTCATTTTACACTAATTTTTCTCTATAAACTGATTTTTATGAAAACATTAATCTTCTTAATTTTCTTCTTTGAATAAGATGTGAAAGTTTAGAACTATGCTAAGCTACTATTTAATAACTGATTATACAACTAAAATGATATTTTTACTAGTTTTTGGAGCGTCTCTTTCCTGACAGCACTGCTAGCTAAAAGACATCTTGTGGTTAATGTTATGGAGTGGTGGGTAAGTAGCTGCCAGTTACCTCCAGCAGGACCAGTTTGTGGTAGTTCTAAAAATCCAACATGTTGAGCTTTGTTTCCCCTAATAGCAGTCACTGGGAAACAGCAGACACATTGTTATTAGATCTTAGGCTAGGCCTACACAGCACAGGATTTTTGTCGGTTTTTCAGCGGATTCAGTATGTTTTACTGAAGTTTTCTTTAAAAAAATGCGCAGCCAGCAATTTGAAAATGCCGTCGGATTTTGGTGGCATTTTCAAATTGCTGTGTGAATCTAACCTTACTGACATCAGCAGCACCTGCCAAAAATTATATCATGTTTATATCTAGTCTGAATTATTCATAAACTACATGACACTGCTTTCGGGAAGCAGGCCTTGCTAATTGGTTTTTGCCCTGGTGCCTCATCCATCCTTAATCTGGCCCTGGGAAGAATGACTCTTTTTTAAGGGGTGCTTGGTTGAGTTTAGGGTCTTTGACATGTGAATGCTTCACAGTTTGTAGCCATAATCAGCAAAAATGATGCAATTATGATGCATTTTGGCAAGGAAGACAATTGTGTACATTGTAAAAAACATATACAGTATATATTTTAATCTATAATCTACCAAAGTAGTATAGTCTAGGCATCAACCAGGGGCACAGATAGATAATTGTAACATAATTAATGGTGTTAAGATATTAAGTACAGATATTATTTACAATCATGATTATAGTGTGCACCAAGCACACCGACAGAATCAGTGAATATGTCATATGATGGTAAAAATAATGGGCAACATGTACACAGGGACGCCAGTTCTAAATTGCTTTAGAGCAGTGTAGAATGCGCCAGTATGTATGAATAATTCCTACTGGAGTTCATACATTTTGCACATCATTAATGGATCACAAGGTAATTTTGACACAAAGCCCAAGTGGGCTGCATTATAAGCGCAATGGTTAAAAAGACTGTAGAGAATTCCTGACAATTTGAGCCATGCTAACTAATGTGAATTTCTAAACTATAAACAATTAAATAATTTAACAATAACATCAAATTAATATAAAATTACATCTAACATTTTTTTTAAATCAAATTTAATATTAATTTTATATTATTATAAAATTAATAATAATTTTATATAAAATTATAAAACCAATAAAGCATCTACCATAAATCCCATTATTATATTATTTTTACAAACATATCACAGCAAGCTAGAAATAAGAACATTAGAACAACATGTCAGTAAATATAAACTATGGTAGTGATCTTGCTTGGTAGACCACAGGTTCTAGCAAGACCTGTGGTGTGCTGACTCTTTCTGTATGTAGAATAAAGGCTGACATCAGCAAAATTAAATTTCAACACTGATCACAGTCTGATTAAAATTCATTTCATTTAATGTAGTAAAAAAACTGAATAAAAAAATGTTCCTAAAAAGTTTATAAAGAATGCAAATTCCTGACCTACTGACTCAGTGACCTACATTTGGAAGAACGATAATTAATGTACAATATAGAAATACAGAAAATCAACTCAATGAATTGTACTAGTCGCTATGGAGAAGAGAAGTAACAGAAAACAAATGTTACCATGCTTAACTATGATTAACTGTAATAGCTGTTTATCTCTTGCAACTTTCTAACCACAAATTGACACTGACACACGGAGAGCATCGTGACATTGAACAGTATGATTGACGTTTGTGAGTTTCTGTTCTTCTCTACAGAGATTATATCAGTTCATTGAGTTGCTTTACTAATGTAAAATTTATTATGCTAACAATATTTTCTTCTGATATTTATATTTGTTGCTGTTTTTATAATTTAATCTTAAAAAAAACCTTTTTTATATACTTTTATATTGTACATTAATTTTTGTTCATCAAAATATAGTTCAGTGGGTCAGCCTTTATTCTACATATGGCAATAGCCAGCAAACCACACGTCTCGCTGAGACTTGTGGTGCACCATTGAAGATCACTACCATAGTTTCTATTCACTGAAATGCTTTTCTAAAGCTTTTTCTTTTATTTCAAGCCTGTTGTGATATGTTTGTAATCACTGATAATACTACGCTAACTTCATAACTACCCAGTTGAAAAGGGGATTTATGGTAGATGTTTAATTAATTTATATTATTTAATATTATTTTTCGATGATATAATTTTATATAAATTTTATAGGAGATAATTGTATATCTATTGTTTATTATATAATTTAATCTTAATTTTATATTATTTAATTTTATATAGTTTGATAATTATCATAAATTAGTTTTTATTATTTTAGTGGTATAAATTGAGAAATAATTTATATTTTTTGCCCTAATGCAATTTTAGTTCGCTCCTTAGACCCCACCCTGAAATCACCCTAAGGATCAGAATTTGAAAATAAAGTAACAAATTAAATATATCGCTTGCTCTGAGGTTGCCATGGTAATAAAAATGACTGTTATGTGACCATTGGTTAAAAAAAGCAGAGGTCACATGAAAGGAAGTCCATATGCAGAAGAATAAGGGCTTGTCCCCTCGGCAAGGGTTTTCAGTTGGTTTTACAGATGGTTTTCGGATTTGAAAACTGTCTGTAAAATAGCTGACAACCTTTTACATTGATTTAAAAAGAAAATCCATGCGGTAGTCCACACTGCACAAATTTTCTGCCAGATGGTTTTTTACACCACCAGTGTTCCTAAGTTCTTAGAGCATGATCATTCTTCCATCCGGTAATCGGGCAGAAGATGTACAAGTCAGTGGTTGAGGGGGATGGATGAATCCAATATATAGGGATGTATAATAGAGGAAAGGAGCTGAGATCTGTGATATATAGAGTTATATAATAGAGGGAGAGGCGCAGAGCTCTCTGATATATAAGGTTATATGATAGAGGGAGAAAAGCTGAGCTCTGGGATATATGGGGTTACATAGCTACATAGTTACATAGTTTGTAAGGCTAAAAAAAGACAAGACGTCCATCCAGCTCAGCTTGTTGTGATAAAGTGTTGATCCAGAGGAAGGCAAAAAACCCCAATGAGGTAGAAGCCAATTGTCCTCATTTTAGGGAAAAAATTCCTTCCCGACTCAACTCCAATCTGGCAATCGGAAAAATCCCTGAATCAACGACCCTTCTCCAGAATCCTAGACACTATAACTTGTTATATCATTACACTCCAGAAATGCCTCCAAACCCTTTTTGAACTCTGTTATTGAATTCACCATGGCAAGTCCCTCTGGCAGAGAGTCACAGTCTCACTGCTCTTACAGTAAAGAATCCCTTTCTATGTTTATGTAGATACTTGAGTTCCTCAAGACGAAGAGGATGCCACCTTGCTCTAGATACAGTCCCGGGTATAAATAAATCTTGGGAGAGATCTCTATGTTGACCTTTGATGTATTTAAACATATTTATCATGTCCCCCCTGTAGGAAGGCACAAGTTGCGATCGTTGACGGTCGATATGTGTCACCAATCTGCCTGAGGTCGGTGAAATAAAGCCTCATTTGTTCTAGTGTCAGCGGCAGTTGGCCACTGGCATGGTTTTGTATTTTGTAGTATGGCAGTAATGCCATGATTCGGGTTGGGCTTTATTGGAGCAGTGTGAAGAGTTGGGTGGGATGGACTGCTCCCACATTCCGGACTGCTTTCCAGCCCTATCTAAGGCCAGCAGGTTCAGGTGAAAGGGTATGTGGTTCCCTACTGTGTCCAAACTGCTCAGAGGAGCGAGTGTTTGTAGGAGAGCCAGAGCTGGGCCTTATACTCCAGAGAGAGACTGAGACCTGCATGCAGGTTCTTTGCCCTGGGATCCCGAGTACGGTACTGTACTGATACCAGTGACTGTTGGATGTCTTTTGTTTGTTGGCTGAAGCAAGCCTGCCATTTAATTTCTTGTCTGTGGATTGCACCAATACATTTTGCCGTGTTTCACACTAAAAGGACTACTTCCCTATGAGCTAATCCCTACAATTGGTGTCTTGGATGCGGGCAACATCCTGGAGAAAGAAATTGCATGTCCTGGGTTAAGGCGGCTGCTACTCTTAAAAGCCAGACAGGTGCAATGGAGGAACTGCTGAAGCACCTGGTGCAACAAGCCCATGCAGAGCCCATGCAGAGTCCGTGCAGTCACAGCAGGAAACTAACCAGCTCCTAATAAGGCAGATGGCCATCATAGAGGAAGCAATTCAGGCGAAGGAGACCCTAGCTACACCCCGTCAGGAGGAAGGACAGCAGGCGCGGAAGAGGGTACGAGACGCCCTGCAGAAGATGACCCCAAAGGATGACGTGGAAGCCTTCCTTACTGTCTTTGAGCGGGTTGCCAAACGGGAGAGACTACCAACCCCGCAGTGGGCAGAGGTCCTGGACCCGTTCCTCACAGGCGAGCCTCAAAAGGCTTATTATGACTTGTCTCTGCAGGATGCCAGGGAAAACCTTAAGCTGAAATCAGAGATCCTGGCATGCCTGGGCGTGACAGTCACAGTCCGGGCTCAGAGGGTGTACCAGTGGGGGTACAGGAGGGACAGACCCCCAGGTCCCAAATGTTTGACCTCTTACACCTCATCCAGAAATGGCTGCAGCCAGAGGTCTGTTCCCCAGCTCAGATGGTGGAAAGGGTCATGATGGACTGGTTTGTGCACGCTCTTCCCAAGCCAGTGCAGTGCTGGGTCGCACAGGGAAATCCCCCGACGGCGGATGACTTGGTAGCCTTGGTGGAAAGATATCAGGCTGTGGGGAACGCCATGGTCGATCCAGGACCCTTTGCCCCTCCATACTGGCGTATGCAGAGTGACTCTGACAACCCAAGAAGGGGTCCCAAACGCCCTAGAGAAGCCTGGTCCAAGGCCAAAGGCCTGCCAGAGCCAACATCCAGACCCCCTGTCAGGGAGATCGTCTGCTGGAAGTGCCACGCGGCCGGGCATATGGCGGCCTGATGCCCACTTGGCTCAGAACCCATGGACTGTTCCATAGGGTGCGCAACTGGCCTGCACAGCTACGTTAGACACTGAGAAGGGACTTCCACTCTGTCCAATCAGGGTGAATGGCACCCCTGTCAGGGGCCTCCTGGACTCGGGGAGCTTGGTCACTCTCCTAACAGCCCATATTCCCCATGTGTTGGTCCCCGGGAAGACTTTAGGGATCACATATATACATGGGGATACCAAAGTGTACCCAGTGGCACGGGTCACTTAAAATCTGATGGGGGTACAGTGTCCCACCATGTAGGCATTGTGCAGGGGTTACTGCACGAGGCGATAATTGGCCAGGACTGCCCTCTCTTTTGGGGGCTGTGGGAAGGTGCAGTACAGCGTAAACGCCCAGAGAGCACAGACAGCCCTGAGAACATTGACCATGAGGTGTTCCCAGAGTTCCCATTCTCCGTCATGATAGGGGATGGTGAGGAAGAGTCACCCCCTGATGAGACAGTCCCGACCTAGGGATATCTCGGGGAAATTTTTGGGATGGCCGAACTGCAGGATAAAACCCTAAAAGGGGCGTTCAATAGCGTGGTGGTACTTGATGGGGTACCCCAAGAGGCAGGGGCCGAGGAAAGATTTCCCCATTTTGCCGTCAATGGGAACTTGTTGTACAGGGTGACCAAAATCCGTGAGGAAGTGGTGGAACAACTGCTAGTTCCCAAACCCCATAGGTTGTTGGTCATGGACCTGGATCACAGTCATGTATTGGGGGGGACACCTGGGGGGCAGATAAGACCATAGAGAGATCTCTACCCAGGTTTTACTGGCCAGGGTGCTACCCGGAAATCCAGAACTACTGCCAGTCCTGTCCCCAGTGCCAGGTAACCTCCCCTGTTGCCAGTTTCCGCAGCCCGCTAGTCCAATTGCCCATTATAGAGATAACTTTTGAAAGAGTGGCAATGGACGTAGTGGGGCCCCTGGTTAAATCGGCCAGAGGACACCAGTATATTCTGGTTGTAATGGATTATGCCACCAGGTACCCAGAAGCTGTGCCCCTAAGAAAGGCCTCCTCAAAAGTCATTGCTAGGGAGTTTTGGCACATATTCTCCAGAGCGGGGTCGCCAAAAGAGATCCTGATGGATCAAAGGACCCCATTTATGTTGAGAGTAATGAAGGATCTCTGTAAGGTTCTGAAGGTGACCCAACTACGCACCTAGGTGTATCACCCCGAGACAGATGGCTTGGTGGAACGCTTGAAAGCCATGTTGAAGAAAGTAGTCGAGAAGGATGGCCGAGATTGGGACTGCCTTTTGCCATACCTCCTGTTTTCTATTAGAGAGCTTCCACAAGCCTCCACAGGGTTCTCCCCTTTTGAATTGCCTTATGGCAGGCATCCCAGGGGTCTATTAGATATCTCCAAGGAGACCTGGGAAAGCAAAGTCACGCCCCATAAAAGCATCATTGAGCATGTGGCCCAGTTGCAGGAGCGGATCGTTCAGGTACTCCCTATTGTTAAAAAGCATCTCTTACAGGCACAAGAGGCGCAAGCGAGAGTCTACAACAGGTCCGCCCGAGTGAGACAATTTAGTCCAGGGGACCGGTTCCTGGTCTTAGTACCAACGGTGGAGAGCAAGTTCCTGGCAAAATGGCAAGGTCCGTATGAGGTAGTTGAGAAGGTGGAGGAAGTCAACTATCGGGTCCATCAGCCAGGTAGAAGGAAGCCCTATCAAATCTACCATATTAACTTGCTCAAGATATGGATGGATAGGGACCCCCGGAGACATCTTGCTTGTGTTCCCAGCCAAAGACCAGTATAGAAGCAGTGAGGTTCGCAGAGACCCTGTCTCCTTCTCAAACCCAACTGCTGCAACAAAATAGGGACTTATTCACAGAGGCACTTGGGCTAAAACATGTTGTGGAACATGATATCGTTACCGAGCCTTATGTGAGAGTAAGCTTAAAACCTTATCGGATTCCTGAGGCCCGTAGGAAAATTGTAGCAAAGGAGGTACAGAGATTGTTAAAATTAGGGGTAATAGAAGAGTCTTAGAGCGGATGGTCCAGCCCCATTGTGTTAGTGCCAAAACCCAACGGTGAGTGGCGCTTCTGCAATGACTACCGCAAGCTAAATGAGGTATCCAAGGTAGATGCATACCCCATGCCCCAGGTGGATGAGCTTATTGAGAGGTTAGGGCCAGCCCGGTATATCACCACCCTAGACCTGTCCAAGGGGTATTGGCAGATCCCCTTAGCCAAGGAGGCCCGAGAGAAGACAGCATTTTCTACACCAGACGGGTCCTTCCAATACATAAGAATGCCGTTTGGGTTGCAGGGGCCGCCGCCACCTTCCAGAGGACAGGATCTTGGGTCCATATGCGTCAGCTTATCTTGACGACATAGTGATCTTCAGCCGAGATTGGGAGAATCACCTTAGGAAGATCCAGGCTGTACTAGATGCGCTAAGGAAAGGTGGTTTCCCCATCAATCCCAGTAAGTGTGCCATAGGGATCGAAGAGGGCCATTACTTGGGGTAAGTCGTGGGAAGAGGGGAGATAAAGCCCCAGGTGAACAAAATAGAAGCCATCCAAACCTGGCCCAGTCCGTTCAATAAGAAAAAAGTGAGAGCGTTTCTGGAAATCGTGGGATATTACCGGCAATTTATCCCCAAGTTCGCCGAGATAGCGGTACCCCTGACCTACCTAAATATGGGAGCCAAGTCCGCCATGATCAAATGTCCCCAGAGGTTGAGGAGGCCTTCCAAAAACTGAAGTCAGCCCTATGTAAACAACCGGTATTGGTGGCCCCGGATTTCTCACAACAATTTGTAGTGCAAACGATGCTTCAGAGGTTGGCTTAGGTGCAGTAATGTCCCAGGTGGTCAATGGGGAGGAACATCCTGTGTGCTTTCTCAGCAGGAAGCTGTCCCTGGCAGAGCGTAATTACGCCATTATTGAAAGGGAATACTTTTCCATTAAATGGGCACTCGATTCTATCCCATACTACCTCCTGGGTTGGAAATTTAGGCTGGTGACTGATCATTTCCCTTATTTTAGGGAATGGGGAAAAAATTTTGGCA
>JAODAL010052149.1:0-26179 GCA_025379985.1 Phyllomedusa bahiana
GGGGTGATAGTTTGAAATAAAAACTCAGCGATCATTGAATTTTTAACTTCAGTGTCATTTTTACTTAATTGTGCCCTGATTACATGATTTCATTTGAGATTTCATTTTCTATCTTTTTCAATGATTCAGAGTATCAATGAAAAAGAAGACGGATGGTAGAATCTCCCTTCACATGTCTTTTATTGTGCTATTTGCTGTATTTTGTCTATTTTATACCATCACTCCCTTTTCCTTTCCTGCACCTCTATAATATCTCTTCACTTCTAATTTTCTCTCAATTTCTCTCCCCACCCTTTCTTCTTCTCCTCCTCACTTTCTCCCTCTTTTTCCTATATCTTTTTGTGTTCCATTTCTTCCTCTTCTCCTCTTTTTTCTCTCTCATTTTCTTTTGTCACTTTGTTTCTTTCATCTTTTTATCTTCTACTTTGCTTTCCTTTTCTATCCCTTATTCCTACTCCTCTATCTTATTTGACCCTCTTTGTTCTTTTTTCTCTACCTCTAATTTCTGCTTCTTCTTCTCTTTCTCCTTCCTTTAGTTCCTTCACCTATTTCTCCCTTTCATCTCTTTCTCCTTTTCTTTCTAATTTGCACCTCTTCCTTCCACTTTCTACTTTGTCTCCTCCTTCAGCTTTTTCTCCTCCACTCCTTTATCTTCCCGTTTCTAAATTGTACCTTTTCCTCTTTTTGCTATCCACTTTCTCCTTTGTCTTTTAATTATTTTCTTTCTGCTCCTTTTCTTTTTTCTCTTCTCCTTCCTAATTTCCACATTTTTCCTATTTCTTTTTTTATTTGCTTTCTACCACATTCTCTTCCTCTCTTTCTCCTTATCCTCCATTTTCTACTCATCCTCCTATTATTCTGTGTTTCTATAATCTTCTTTCCTCTCCTTTCTTTACTTGGTTTTTATTATTGATCTTTTTCTTTTTTTCCCTTCTTTCTTTCTCTTCTTTTTTGTTCTCCTCCTCTTTCTCTTTCTTTACTACCACATATCTTGCTTTTTTACTTCTTCTCCTCTGCTTTCGTTTTCACCTCCTCTTTCCTTTCCTCCTAGTCTTCTAACTTTTTATTCATATAACTTTTTTATTGAGAAATGTACAAACAACAGCAAAAAAAGAAAGCATATCCATCTCCTTCTATATCTTAGCTTTGAGTTTACAGTGATTAACACTAGTGTTGATCGAACTGTTCGAGAAAAGTTAAGTTCGAGTTGAGCATCTCGATTCTCTTGAACCGAACATTTTACTATTCTTTTGAGTAAATGTTGTAGATCGAAATGGCGTTCAACGTGCTATTTTAAGTTTTCAGCAGCTTTCTGTACTTTTGGCGCCATCCAATCAACTTTCTGCACTTTTGGCCCCATCCAGTCACCTTTTTGCCCTTTAAGAGGCCATCCAATCACCTTTCGGCACTTTTGGCGGCCATCCAATCACCTTTCTCCACTTCTGGCGCCATCCAATCTGTGCAGAGCACAGAGAAGTGTCAAAAACGTCATCACTGAGGTGTAGGACTCTCATTGGCTGCTAAAATTACACGACCATGTTAATATCCGGTATTGCGTTCTGAAAGTCATTTCAACTTAACTCTCTGTACTGCACAGACTGCTCTCTGTCTGCTTGCTTGCAGTTTTGATGGTTCAGTAATTGTATAACACACTGTCTCCAAATCTACTATACAAAGCAATATATTTTAAATAGTGGTTGGTTAGTAAAAATTATTCTGAGTGGAGAAAAGTTCATTTTTGGCAGTTCTGGGAGTGAAATACCTTTCAAATATACTGTATGTTATTGTCACACAGATATATATGCAGGAAATAGAGTTCTCTCTGTTGGTAAATCTTCCTCAACACCAGAAAGAGTAATTTTTCCAGATTTTAAGTCCACATAATACTGAAATACACCAGTGCGATATTGTGATCCACATATATATATATATATATATATATATATATATATATATATATATAGACAGGTCTCTCGTTTTAATTACATATTTTCTTGTGCCGCACGCAGAGCTTTTATTATTTAGCTTTTTGAAAATGGTGAGAACTTGAAAGTGGTAAGTGAGCAAGGAGGGGAGTGGGGAAAGGTGGAGATAGAGTTATGGGGACAAGGCACTCCTTCCAGTGCACAAGCGGATTTCATTCTCATTTCACAGGACCGTCAGGCCTGTCATCGCTTTCTCAGTTCCCTGTGCGTCTCATTACTGAACAGTGTTGCCAATCTGTTCTTCAGTGGTTATCAGACCCTGCATCCAGTGGTTTTAGCTCCTTTTCCTCTCAGTCACAGCCACAAATGTCATCATCGTCATCAATCTAACCTGAAGCAAACATGGGCCAAATGTCACAACCCGATATACAGCCCACTCTAGATAATGCATATTCTGAAGACCTCTTTGATGACACAATGTTATTGGGGTCATAAGGCATTTCAAAAGATCAAGAGGCCAAGAGGAATGATTTTGTCTGCTCTGACGTCAAATCGCTAATGCCCGCAGAGGAGGAGAAGGAAGCTCATCCATCGGCAGAAATACTGAGTGGTCTCGGTAGAAGGCCCAACTGTTTCGTAATTGTATAGGTCTTCTTTAGGCGCTGGTTCTAGGCAGTTCATCTCACAGAGTAGAGAGCATGAGGCTAGCACAGGCTGTGGTGATGGTCAGGATGAGGAAGCAGAAGAGGATGAGGAGGAAAGGGTGGACACCAACAGTACTGATTACCCTTCAGTGGTAAGAGGTTGGCACAGATTACAGGAGGAGGAGGAAGGGGAGGAAGATCCCATTAATGCCCCTCGACCCCGAAGCGTGGGAGATCCCGGCATCATTTCACACATGAGTGTTTGAATACTGCATTACCTGCAACATGATCCATGCATCAAGGCAATAAAAATGAAGAGTGATTACTGTGTGGCCTCCCTCCTTGATCCATGTTACAAGACAAAAGTGTGCAACTTCGTTCCACCCACACAAATTGACAGAAAAATGCAAGACTTTGAGAAAGTGCTCATTGACCAACTAGAGATATCCTTTGCATCTTCTCTTTCTAATGTCACGGTGGAACAACGTCAGCAATGCGACAGCAGTAGAATGGCAAATAGCCGCAGCAGACACTGTGGCTGAACCCATCAGTGTGACATTTAGCAATTGATTTTTACCACCTCACCAATGACTGCAAGGCAGGGCAGCATTCAGGCACACAGAGACCGCCTTAAGTCCATGGTCCATGACTACCTGCGGCTCAACATCAATGTTTTTGGACTTAGTCTGGACCCATTCGACTTCTGGGTGTCAAAACTGAATTATTGGCCTGCGCTTGCTCGACAAGCAATAGAAGTTTAATCCTGACCCGTAGCCAACATTATCTCTGAATACACATTCAGCATAGCTGGCAGGGTGATAACTGACAAACGTATGCATCTTTCCCCTGACAATGTGGATCGTTTGGCATTTATAAAAATGAACCAAGTGTGGATCTCTGACCATTTTGTTGCCCTGGTTGCCGATGTCACTGACTAATAAGCATGTCTTCTTGACAATGTGAAATACACATTTAAACTACACTACATCTCATGTCTATAGATCCTGTGCCTGCTTCTACAAATTGTTTTCTGCTGCTGCTTAATGTTGTTGAATTGGAACCTCACTGTTCCCCATTGCCATGTTCTCGCTTCCACCAATGATACTGCTGCTTAATTTTGTCGAACCAGAACCTCTCTATTCCCAATTGCCATGCTCTTTCTGCCACCAATGGTACTGCTACCTAATATTGTCGAACTGGAACCTCGCTGTTTCCCATTGGCATGTTCTCGCTGCCACCAATGGTACTGTCGCCTAATCTTATCAACCGAAACCTCCATGCTCCCCACTGGCATGTTCTTGCTGCCACCAGTGGTTCTGCCGTTTAATCTAGTCCTGCCTGCAGAAGCGTAAGTTCAAGTTCTTGGGCCCTGGTGCAAAAAGTGAAATGGGGCTCCTGCCAGTTACCATGTGCCATTTTCAATACCGCTGTCTTCTTATGTTTCAAAGGAACTTTTGGGCCCCCTCAGGATGCAGAGCCACGTAGCAGCTGCTGCCACTGCACCTCCTGTAGCTACGACCCTGCTTGCAAGCTTTTCTCATGTTTTCAGTTAGCCATTGAAAGGAATGAAGTATTTTAGCCTCTCAATTTTTTTTCTGTCACTCTTAGAGCCAAATTTTCTTCACTAAGTTGTTCCACGTATCCAGGTTACTGTTATGAATGGTAATTCCAGCTTTAACTCACCTGTATAGGTATAAAAATTAACCAGAACATCTTCTCCCATTGACTTTAATGGGGTTTGAGTTCGACTCGAACTTCGAACCGAACACCTCTAAGTTCGACTCGAATTCGAACTTTTTAGGGTTCGCTCATCACTAATTATGACATAATTTATATAGTATGATTGGTTTCGATGACATTGCACGCCATATTTTTAAAGGGGTCCTTAAAGGGGTCCTACGTGGAAAAGGTAACAGAATACTGTCCCTCTAGACTAATATATAGAAAAATTCCACGGCACACAAAAAAGAGGGGAAGTATGATGCAAACATATAAGACTTGCTCCAGGTGCAGACTCTGCACACCGCGGAACCAAAGAAAGGTCTACACAACCGAAACATCGTACTTAAGCTGTGTTGTAAAGAAGTGGAGAAGTTGGGAGGAGCTAAGACTGCTCATTATCATCTTTGGTTGAACTGGTGGAGCCATGTCATCATGGAATTCATTTCCACAGGGATTCCACAACATACAATATCCCCCTCTGCTGCATATTCCCAAGGAAAATAAGCTACTAATGGAAATATCCAGGTGAATTCTTTCCAAACAAAAACTTTTCCATATATTCCTTGAAGGGTTCATTTGTATTAAGACTTTGCACTTAAAGGGGTTTTCTCACCATGCAGTTTCACAGGGCCAAATGTAGCTTTAGACACTTACTGGTCAGGAAATGGGTGGTTCTATAGCAGTGAATGGCACGTCAGTTCTGCTGTTTTTAGCTATTCCTGTTGAAGAAACAGGACTGAAGGAGATTTATAATCAGTTGTGTGCAAAGCTAAAGAGCTCTAACGCTTAAAACTCTTGTCATTAACTTAGATAAAAAAAGCTTCGGTGCTAGAGATAAGACTCATCAAGGAGTAACTCATCATGGTCGGAATGAGTGATGGACGGCAGTTTGGTTCAGAAAAAAGCAATTACATACACCTAAAGAAGCTATATTTTGGCTCAAAGCAGCTTCTTGAGAAAGGCTTTCTTTGAGTCAAAACATTGCTACTTTAAGTGTATGTATTTTTTTCCTATTAGAATTTTGGAGTTTCATGTGGACATCCTGATGCCAAGTTTTATTGGAAGTATTCATGGTGGTAAGTTCACACTGATTCCTTTTTGGCTCTGTTGAATTTTTTTCTAATCATTTTTGGATAGTTGATGCTATTCTCATGCACCTTTTTGCTTGGCAGTTTGGATCAAACAAATAAGAGAAAAAGCAAGGTGGTTGTTAAACAGAGAAACTTGTGCACATAAGCAGTATATAAAATCTCCCTTATCCCCTGAAGAAAACAAAATCAAAACAGCAATGTATTTGGTAAAAGTCTTGTTTAACCTTTCTCTGCATTTGAATAGCTAATCATAGTGGTGAGAAAACCTCTTTAACTAGTGCTGTTCACACCAGTCTTGATCCAGCTTCAGTTGGGATTCAGAGATTCCCTTACTAAAGGGGACACCTGTTGCACCTGTTCTATGGATCCTTAATTTTGGTGACCGACTCAACCTTTACAGCCACTGGTGTTTATTTATTGTACAGCACAATAACATACCATTCTGCTTCCCCTTTTTGTGTGCCGTATACATTTTCTATATACCATGTAAATATCATCTAAAACAAATGCAACTTATTAAACATATTGTTTTCTTATTGAACCTTTAAGAAATATTGTTGTGGATGGGAACAGAGGTTATATATATGTGTGATCCTTTGTGTCTCCATTTTAATGTATGTATTAATTAGTATATACCTCACATATATATATATATAGTAGGCATATACCTATGTAATACAGCATGTAAAAGCTGTCTGTATATCTCTTATCACTAATGTGTTAACAAAATGGCCGCCTGCAGTAGTTTGTAAAGATCGTCGTGTAATCAAAGATGGCTCTTCTTCTGAAGTTACACCCTGTGTTTAGACATTCCTGAGCTGTGAGGAGTGGTCTGTAGATAAGTATGTACCTATAGACACTCAAATCCAGTTACATGTGATTATTCTTATCTACTTATTTGCAAAATTATAAGTAGCTGCCATTTAGTGAATTAAGGCAGAAAGTGTTTTAAAATCATCAAGGCATGTTGAAATCTCTTTCTCGGTTCACCTTTTGTTATTTTTAAGCTAATTAGGACCCCCACAAGGACAGAATGGCCCTTTTGAGGCTACTTCCATTTCAATATGGAAATCTTATTTAGTTCATCCTAAGGTAAAGTGGTATCTTTTGATACATTCTTTTAAAGATTTTTCAGAATACAGCAAAGTAAAGCATCATCATAAATCATGTAGAAACTTGAAGATCTGGGGTGAAAATGACAGTTACGTTATCATCTGAAATAAGATACATTTTATAGTCTCACAGAGTGCACAAAATATTTTACTTAAGAACATATACATGTACAAACTAAAATATTACATAACAGAAATGTTATAATGAAGGAAGATTTCCTCTCATTTACGAGAATAAATATTATTATATAACAACATATTATGCACTTTTAGAAATCCCAACTGGGAGTCATGTGGAAGAGGGGGTTGGAAAACCAAGCATAGTCCAAAAGAGGCACCATTTTTTCCATAATTTTATATGGGTGATTTTTCAGGAAGAAGAAAATCGATTTTTCTGTCCCTCTTCACTATTGGGTTTTCTTGAGCCTGAGGTACAGGAGGGGTTCCAGTATGTGATAGGTGTGGGACCTACCTGTGAATGACTGTTCATCTAATTGGTATAATTCTGACCTTATGGGACCAAGGTTATGGCACACATCCTGAAACTTCTGCCTTGGGCACCAAGAGAGCTCATCCCACCCATGTTGGAAAACTTTGATTCATTATAATCATAATACTAAGTAGCCTCTAGAGTTGTAGTGACTTAACTTTGTTGTGACTTGATTAATTCTTATCTTTTTAGACTCTATAACTAGAGCCGTGGATTCTACCATCATTAATGGAATGGTCATTGGTAACATCGTCGCCCTCTTCTTGATTATTGTAGGATGCTATTTCTTTCTGAAGAGACGCAAGCAGAAAATATTGGGTAAATAAGTAATATGTGGCTACACTTAACATAAGGCTTTATTGTCTTTATGTAAAATGTTTAATAACATTCTAACTGATGTTTATGTGTATAACATTAAGGGTATGTTTACATGGCCAAATTTAGGCACGCATTTTGCGTCGTATTTGTGCTCTAATAGGAGCAAAATGCGCACCGAAATTATGGTAATCCACAGTTCTCACAGATCCTATTGTTCTCCCGGGAGATAAGTGACATGTCACTTATTTGCGGCGCTTACGTGCCGTGAGTGATGACAGTCTGTGGGCTGGCGGGGTGCCGGCCATCCCGCATCGTGGGAGTACGCGCCGATCAGCGTGACTCCTAAACACCCGGCGTAATTGCGAGGCGTACTGTACGCCCCGCAATTATGCCGTGTGACCATATCGTAATGGAGGAGATATTTATGTACACATCTTGAAGGTTCCATGTAGATAGCAGCACAATTAGTGACTGTGATAGATTGCTTGGTTGGGAAATATATTCTTTATTTAATTACTTTACAGAGGAAATAATTTGTACAAGTCCTCTGCAAATAATCTCCCTTGGTTTAACCTCTTCCTCCTCTCTGACCCAAACTATTCTTCAGATCCTTTTTTCCCTTTTTACAATGTATATAATGTACTGTTTTACTTAGAAAACAAACTTCTAAACAATAATTGAAGTGGGAAGCATGAGCAGCAATCTATATGTGAGAGAGGAAGCAATGAGTAACAGTCTATATTTGTTAGAAAGGAGCCATGAGTGGCAGCCTATATGTGAGAGAGAGGAGCCATGAGTGGCAGCCTATATGCAAGAGAGAGGAGCCATGAATGGTAGTCTAAATGTAATGAAGGAAGCCAAGAGTGGCAGTCTATATGTGAGAGAGAGGAGCCATGAGTGGCAGTCTATATGTAAGAGAGTGGAGTCATAAGTGGTAGTATATATGTGAGGGAGGAGCCATAAGTGGCTGTCTGTATGTGTTAGAAAGGAGGCCATGAGGGGCAGTCTATATGTGAGAGAGAGGAATCCGGAGCAATATTCTATATGTGATAGAACGGGTCCATGAGCAGCCATCTATATGTGAGAGAGGAATCCATGAGTGGCATCTTATTTGTTAAAGAGGAGCTATAAGTGCCAGTTTATATGTGAGAGAGGAGCCATGAGGAACAGTCTATATGTGAGAGAAAGAAACCATGGTGGCCATGAAGATGAACAGTCTATATGTAAGAGAGGAGCCATGAACAGCTATCTATATGTGAGAGAGGAGGGAGCCATGAGTGGTGGACTATATGTGAGAGAGGAGTCATGAACAGCCATCTATATGTGAGAGAGGAAGCCATAAGTGTCAGTTTATATTTTAAAATGATAGTCTATATGAGCAGGCTTGGACAGGTCCACAGGGGAACAGGAAAAACTCCAATGGACATCTGAGCATGGGAGACCTGAAGTTGATTTTTTGACTGCATGTGCATCTTTAGGAGAGGCAGAAAAGCAGAGAAAGAGAAGTAAATAGCAAGAGGTAGAGTATAAAAACATGTACAGCCATTTACAGTAGCTGTAGGGTGGGTCCCCAACAACTCAACTGGTGAGCCCCTAGAATCAAGTCCACCTGTGGGCCCCAGGCATCCGAGCCGAATACTGTATATGGGACATAGGAGGTGCCATGAAGAGCAATTTACAGAATGACATTTAATGTAGTTTGATCATTTCAGTGTACTAGAATGCTGTAGACCACGTTATCACAATGCTCTAGTCATGTTTGTGACTGATACATCTTTATGTAGAAAGTGGGGGTCATGAGAAGCAGTCCGTGTTTGAGAGAAAAATAATGAGGAGCAGACTATGGGAGAAGAGGGAGGTATGAGCAGCAGTCTATTTGTAAGAGAAGGAGGCCACAAGAAGCAGTTTATATGTGAGTGAGGGGATATGAAGAACAATTGCATGAGAGAAGAAGACATGAACAGCCATTTATCTGAGGTGTGGATAATGGGCAGCAGTCTATGTGTGAGAGTGGAAGCTTAGAGGAGCAGTCTAAGTGGGAGGGGAGGGGGGCATGAGAAGCAGCCTGTATGTTTGTGTGTGTGTGAGAGAGAGTTAGCCATAAGAAGAGTTTATATTTAAAGAGGGAGCATGAGAAATAGTCCTTTATGAGAGAGTGTGGGTAAAAGCATCAGTCTATAAGAGCGGAAGGATAAGAAACAGTGTATATGTGAGAAAGGGAAGCCTTAAGCAGCAGTCTGTATGTCAGAGAGGAGATAAATGAGCAGCAGACTATATGTGTGATAGAGGGAGAGAGGCCATAAGTAACCATCTATGTTAGAGAGCAGAGGCATGAGTGGCAGTTTAATGAATGAGGGGGCAATGAGCCACAGTCTATATGTGATGGAGGAGGTACATGAGGAGGTAGTCTATGCGAGAGATAAGTGAATGTGGAATAAATTACTATCTCACTAGTTTAGTTACAATAGTTTTATTTTTGTAAATGGGGTAAATTCTTATTTAAGCTATGAGATCGTCTATACTATCTATGGTTTTGAACATTTTCACTGCGAAAGGGCAGAGATTAGATTTTTTTGAGGCTCAGGTGACACAAACGTGCTAGTGATGTGCATGGAGAAGTGCAATTAGGACAAGTCATTAATGTTCTAATAAGATGCAATGGAAGTAAAATATCTTGTCTATTCTTTAAAATGTGCTGCATGGAAGTAAAACTGATAAAAATGTTCTGTATTTTTTTTTTAGGAAAGGGTTCTCCTTACCCCGGAGCACAAGGAACAGAATCCACATATCAGGTACGAGCTGCTCATGAGAAAATATTACCATTAGTTCTTCCATTACATTCCCTCTCTTATGAGGAGATCAACCACTTGTATAGAAAGTATTAAAGGGGTTGTATCATCTCAAAATTACATAGGATGCATGAATGAAATAATGCTGCTTTGCTCTGTCACTTCCTGGTCAAGCTGTCTTTCATATGAACTCCATGTATTCAGGCTTCTCTGTTTATTAGTCTAGATTAAATAAATTAACTTCTCTGAGGTCCGGAGAAGCTTCTGAGTTTATGTAAACAGTAGAGTAATTACTGTCTTTTGTCTGAAAGATCAGATAACACACAAGCTTTCAGGCTGCTGGCAGTTCTGTGCTGTGACCTGTGTGATGACATCACTCCCTGCTATCAGATAGAACAAACAGCAGGGGAGAAGGAGTACACAGGTCGGTCACTTGGGAAACGAGAGAGCCCTTAGAAGGTGATAAAATCACTTGTAGCTCCTTAACAAAAAAAGATGAACAAAGCAATATATTTGGAAAACATCTTCATTTAGTGTTCCCTACATTTTGAAAGCTATTATATGTAGTGAGACAACCCATTTAAGCTGGAAACATCATTTACTGTAGATGTCTGTTGTTTAAAATAGGTTAAAAACAAATGATCACTACACAACCTCTGATTATATCTGGTTTAAGGAAGCAACCTCCAAAACAAGCAGTGTTGTAGAAACTTGTTGGATGAAGACTGTGGCTTAACGTGCTAAGAATTATCTATTTTAGTGGAGGAGGTTTCTGCTGCAGCAAACTCCCTCCCAGCCAGAGATAAAGCAGCCAAAACCTCATCTGTTTTCTAAGTATCTTTTTTTTCCCATGTTAAGGCACTGAAGGCTTTGCGGTAAGGGCCAACCCAATGCTTTATTCCACCTCTGATCGTGTTTCTTTTACCAATTTGTGTTTTCTAGGAATTGAAAGGACAGAAAAATGACATCTACTCTGTCATTAAAGGACAACAACAATGATGATCTCCATTATGTTATGTTACGTAGATAGCACCAGCATATACACAGGTTCTCAGCATACACATCTGTCCTCCTCGGGGTTTACAATCTAATTCCCCACCTTAGACACATCAGGGACAATGTATACCCATCAATATGTTTTAGGAATGTGGAAAGAAAACCCAAGCAAGACAAGGAGGACATACAAGCTCCATGCAAATGTTCTTGACAGAATCCAACCTAGAACCTCAGTGCTACAAGACAACAGTGATAACCCCTGAGCCCCTGTGCTGCCCCTTGATGAACATACTTTTGGTATATAAGAGATATAATGTCATGGGACGCAAGCCACAAAAACCTAGATCAGCTATCTTCAACCAGCAGCTGTGTAGTTCTTGAAAGACTATAACTCCCATCATTGCCAAATAGCCTTAGTCTATAATAGAGCATGGCGGGAGTAATAGTTTTGCTAATACTTGAGAGTCATGGTTCAAAGATCATTTCTCTAACCAGTGTTTCTCAACTCCAGTCCTCAAGACCCACCAACAGGTCAAGTTTTTAGGATTTCCTTCATTATTGCACAGGTGATATCATTATTGTCAGTGCATTCCTTGGGAGATCCTGAATATGTGACCTGTTGGTGGGTTTTGAGGACTGGAGTTGAGAAACACTGCTCTAAACCATAAAAGATCTTGTCTTAAACTGCTGTTTCTGTCTTTGATTTAATTTCAATCTTTTGCACCAATCACCTCATGTAGTATTTCATGTATATTGTGGAGAGCATAAGGCTGGGGCTCTACGGCAGCTTTGGCCACAACACATCAATCACGCTGCCTGCATCGAGCTAATGAAATAACTGTCATTATAACGTGACTCACAAGTTCCCATAACTTCAGCCTGACGGTCGCTGGGAATCCATCAACACCACAAGGCAACAAGACCAAATTGACATAACCCTGGAATCCAATTCAGTCCTCTCATTAATCTTGTAATGGGTCATGGACCCTTAATGGTGGTCTACAAAAACTTTATAGACTTGTTTTACTGTGCTAAAGGCACTCAACCTCCTTCCATACACTGGCCAGCCATAACATTAAAACCTGCAGGTCCCCCTTGAGCACTCAAGGTAGCTCTGACTGTTGAGACATGGATTTCACACCTTTGGAGATGTCTTGGGACACCTAGCACCACGATGTTAGCATCAGATCCTTAACTGTTTTCACTGCACCACTTTGTATGAGGTGCAACCTCCATGGGTTGGACTAGTTCTCCAGCTCATCCCACATATGCTTGATTGGATTAAGGAATTTGCAGGCTGAGCCACCATCTTAAACTCTTTGGGCAACATGTCAGAAAAGAGGCACACCTTTTTTTGGTGTATTTTTCACCCAAAAACTGTTGCAGCCCTATTCTATGAATGTATGAACAGTCATACACCAAAACTAGGTGCAGTTTGCATCAAGCACGACACATTTGAATGCGCCTAAGTTAGGAGTCTAAGATACATAGCTATACACCTAACATATTCTACGCGAGGCATACCATATGCCAGATTTATGACAAGTTTATACATTCGGGTGCATTATACGACGTGTATGACCTAGGCGCATAGAGGCCAGTTCTAAATAGCTTTAAATCAGTGTACAGTGCGCCAGTATGTAGGGATCTGTTCTTCTGCAGGTCATACATATCCAGTGTCACTACGACAACTCAGGCTCAGGTAAATCACCTTTAACTTGGTCTGGCAGTTCCAGCAGTAATGCGACTAGTTTTGCCATCCTATCATCATAAATGTGTAGAATCATATGGTTCTTGTGCAACGCCTCCAGAACATCCCCACATCTTGGGCGCATTACAAAGTGACGTGCTTACATTTGCAGTGTGCCTGCTCATACACTTAGAGAACAGAGCTGCATAGGTTTTGGGCAGAAAGGACACCAGAATACTGGTGCAGCCCCATACTTAGATTTCGGCCTTAATGCAGCTTAAAGCTGGCGTAGAGGTGCCTCTTTTCTGACTTGTCATCATTCCTTCACTTAAAGGGGTTTTGCCACGATCTCATTTCATACCTCCTGTATCCAGCTCTTCAGCTCTGTGTGCTCAGAAGAGGGTGTGTGATTTGTTTGAATTACATATCATGTGACCCAGCAGGATTACAGCACCATGCCTTTCCTCTCTGTAGTCAAAGAAAGGTCTGTTTATGTATTGAATTGGAAACAGATATTCTGTAGCTCAGAGGTAACATTTTTGCTTTACAGCACAAGGTTCCTTGGTTCAAATCCCTGCAGGAACTTAACCTGTGGATTTTTTTTCTCTTTATCAATGCACAGACCTGATTGAGGTTTCTTTTTTTTATTTGCACTGTTTGACTTATTACTAACTAGTCCAAAGGACAGGAGTAGAATGACAGCACCCGGGGTTTGAACACGCAGTAGCTGCCTGAGAGGAGTGGTGATGTCTGAGCATGTGCGACCAGGACTGAGGAGCTCACAGCCCTGGTCGTGTCCCCTGGAGCTGTAAACAATGGATCACTAAAGGAGCAGCTAAAACAAAAACGGTGCAGAATTTTTAATAATGATGAATGGTGAAAATGTTTATTATTTAATTTTCAAACTTCCCACGTCAATTTTACTTCGTGGCAAAACCCCTTTAAGTGATGGACACATACCCAGGGATCCATATGATGCAAAACGTGGTTCATCAGTCCAGACCATCGTCTACTACAAAGTGAACACTACTACATTGTTTGGGCCCCTTATTGTTGTGATTATGAAGCCAATGATATGATTTTGTACATGTTTATTCAATGTGGAATTGCTGTATGATGATAGCTTAACAGATTTACATATAATCTTATGTAATTTGTATTGAGAATGTGGTAAAGTGTTAAGTCATGGTGCCAATTTGGCATTCATAGAGTTAATGCTTTGTGCAGCCTGGTGCAGGAATGGTGGTAACCTAGACAGCTAGGGTGTGACCACAGAATATAAATACCATTACCCAAGTGGGAAGAGTTAGGCTACTTCCAGACAGAGTTAGTGTTGGACTCTGTTCAAGACTGTGCAGTCCTGGGCTTATGCCAGCTAAGGTCCAGCAACAGATTACTCCTCACCTCAAATTAAAGGGAAAATAAAAAAGAAAAGAAACTATGAAAGGGGAAGACCTGACAGCACCTGTAGTGTGGTTTTGAAAGTGGAAATACATGTGGATGAAGTAGGTAAATGCAAAGCCTCATTGTAGGTTGATGCCTTAGCTCCACCAACTAGTCTTAGAGTAGTTTCCAGATGGCTTGGGGCGAGCAAGTAAGCTCCAGTAGAAAAATGTTGACAATTTGGATTTTAGTTTTGTGCCACTCCTGCTGCAGGCTTCTCTTATGGACAGTAACTTGATTTTTTAAATAGTCTGTCTTTAAGTATGCCATCTACCCTGTAATAAAGGAACAATTTTCACTGCACCCCTTTGTCTCCAGTCTGTGAATCTGCTTTAACACCAAGGACACCTCAACCACCATCAGAACCGGGAGTTTATCCACACAATGTGTCCTGGGGGAATAGAGAAACCTATTCCCTACAAGCAGACCCCTTTACTAGTGAAAAAGCCACCTTTACTACTACTACCATCCTCTCCTTTGTCGCCTGTGGGTCATTGCACTTCCGTTGCTCCATGGCCCAGTTTGAACCGAACATTTTACTATTCATTCGAGTAAATGTTGGAGTTTGCCATGGCGTTCAACACGCAATTCTACGTTTTCAGCTCCTTTCTGCACTATTGACGGCCATCCACTCACCTTTCTGCACTTTTGTCGGCCATAGCACAGAGAAGTGTCAAAAATGTCATTGCTTGAGGTGTAGGGCTCTCATTGGCTGCTAAAATCACATGACCATGTAATATATATTTCACTGTATTGCATTCTGAACACCAGTTTCAGCTTACTCTCTGTACTGTACAGACTGCTCTCCATTATACAGAGTGCTTGGATTTGCTAAATCATACTCAGTGCCCAAAAGTTCAGTTTTTTACAGTATTGGGGGTGAAATCATTTTTTAACTCACTGTTTCCAATTCTCCTAAACAAAGAAATATATTTTTAAATATGGTTGGTTGGTGAAAATTATACTGAGGGGAGAAAAGTTTATTTTTGGCAGTTTTGGGGGTGAAATACCTTTTAAATATGTCGTGTGTTATTGTCATACAGAAATATATCCAGGAAATAGAGTCCTCTCTGTTGCTAAATCTTACTCAATGGCAAAAAGTGTAATTTTGCCAGATTTTAAGTCCAAATAACGCTGAAATATACCATTGCATTATTGTGAGATATATATATATATATATATATATATATATATATATATATATAATTATATACACAGAGAGAGAGAGAGAGAGAGAGAGAGCTATAATATTTAGCTTTTGAACATGGAGAGGTGGCAAGCAAGCAAAGAGGGACGTAGGAAGTGGAGATAGAGGTATAAAACAAGGCCCCTCTTCCAGTGCTCCGGACAACACACAAGCGAGCACATCGTTAGTTGCAGGACCGTCAAGCCTGTCATCACTTCACTTCAGTTCCCTGTGCATCTCATTGCTGAAGATCATTGCCAATCTGTTCTTCAGTGATTATCAGACCCTGCATTCAGCGGTTTTACCTCCACTTCCTCTCAGTCATAGCCACAAATGTCATCATCATCATCAGTCCAACCCGAAGCAAACACAGGCCGAATGTCACAACCAAATCTACAGACTGCTCCAGATAATCCATATTATGAAGAGCGCTTTCATCACACAATGTATTTGGGTCAGAAGGCATTTCAAAAGATCAAGAGGCCAATTGGGATGATTTTGTCTGCTCTGACGCCAAATTGCTGATGCCCTCAGAGGAGGAGAGGGAAGCTGGTTCGTCGGCAGAAATACCGAGCGGTCAGCAATGCTTTGCAGTGCCTGTGGCTCCTAGCCCGCAGCTTGAGGATGTAGACTGTGAGGTAGAGGAAGTCACCTGTGATGATGATGACATTGAGGATCCAATGTGGTCCATTGAGCAGTAGCTGGCGAGTGCATTATCAGTGGAGGAGGAGGATGATGGGGTAGTGTCAGTGCGGGACCAGCCTCAGAAAGGGAGAGGGCAGTTGCACAAGTCTGCTGACATTATTCCGCCATCCGTGGTCAGTGGTGGCACCGGGAACACTGCTACTACATTTTCACAGTCGAAAAGGTCCAGGACCTGTGAAGTCTCAGATCTAACATCATATGCCTGATTTGCCATCAATGCGTCAGTAGAGGAAAGAATGAAAAGAGTTTAAGCACCATGGGCATGAACAGGCACATGCATGGAAAGCATGAATTGCGGTGGAATAGTCAATTGGAAAAAAAAAGGCCACGCCGGTCCTGGGCTTTCAACCACCATGACATCTTCTACCTCCTCCTTCTCCGCCACTTAAAAGCCCAATCGGTTCTCTGCTGCCGATGTGCCTGAGCAGCATGAGCAATCACCATCCCCAGTCCCAGATACTGTTGGCCGATTCCCACCACCAGCAACACAGCCTAGACCTCCCCCTTCCACCAGTCTGACCTGCATGCCGTACAGAAGCCAGTCTGGCAGCCAGCATTCTGTGTACCAGGTGTGGGAGTATAAGAAATGCTTTCACCCCAATCATGGCTCTGGCATGCCCCCAATATCAGATGCTGATCAGGCATTTCTTTGCCAGAAAAGCTGTCCCCGACCTGGCCCGTCACATTGCAGAAAAAATCTCCAGCATGTTGTCTGCATCTGTGTCCACCAAAGTCCATTTCACTACAGACACATGGACTAGTAAGCACGGTCAAAGGTATTACATCTTACTGACTGCTCACTGGGTGAGTTGGGTGGATGACCGTGCCTCGGCTGATTGATCTTGGCCGACACTCTTCAACACTGCTGGGATGGTGCAGAGTCCAGATCGCCAACCTCAACAGGTAGCATCACGTGCCAAGAGAACCAGGCCGTTCTCAAATTAATTTGTCTTGGAGACCATCAACACCCACTTCAAGAGCTGTGGATGGCTCTGCGCACTCAGACCAACCAGTGGCTGGGTGCTAAGAACCTGGCGCCAGGCAAGGTGGTGTGCGACAATGGGAGCAATCTCCTTGCTGCCCTTAGGAGCGGTAGACTTACGGACATCTCTTGCTTGGCACACATCATGAACCTGGTTGTGCAGAAATTCCTCAAGCGCTACCTGGGTCTTGACTGTCTGCAGAGGAAGGCTCAGGGTCTTAACTCACACTTCCAGCATTCACTCCAAAATGGTCAGGACAATGACCTTGTCAGCAGGACCATTCTGATTATATTTCTACTGGAACAATTGTTAGGCAATTAGTTCCAGAGTATGGGGGAAGCACGGGAGAAGTCTTGGACACGGTTATGTCAAGAGCTGATAAGAGGAGAGCAGAGAAGAAAGTCCTGTGAGGAGCAGAGATAGCGTGAGGAGAGGCATCTAGACATTAAGGCAGAGATGTATGGTGGGGAGAGGTTATGGAGAGCCTTGTAGGTCAACGTTACTAACTTGAACTAGAATTTGTGGGCAATAGGTAGCCGGTGCAGGGATTGGCAATAGGGAAGGGCAGAGGAGTATCAAGTGAAGAGGTGAATCAGATGGGCAGCAGAGTTAAGGATGGTTTGAAGGGGAGCGAGGGTGCTAGACGGGAGGCCACAGAGAAGTTGCAATAGTCTAGGTGGGAAATAACGAGGGCATGGACAACCATTAATCAAAGTGAAGGAATTAGCGGATTTGGGAGATATTTTTCAGGTGGAGGCGGCAGGCAGAGGGAAGGGTTTGGATGTTTGGTTTGAAGGACAGAATGAAGTCTTAGGTTAACCCAAGGCAGCGGAGTTGTGGAGCCGGTGAGAGAGTGTAGCCATTGACAGTGATAGAGAGCTCAAGTGGAGGGATAGAGTGGGACTGTTTCGCAATTGTATCGGTCTTCTTTAGGTGGTGGTTCGAAGCTGAGTGTGGGTGCAGGATGGCAGTTCAGCTCACAGAGTAGAGCGCATGAGGCTAGCCAGGGCTCTGGTGATAATAAGAATGGGAAAGTAGAGGAGGATGAAGAAGCAGGGGTGGACACCACCGGTACTGATTACCCTTCAGTGGTAAGAGGTTGGCACAGATTTCACGAGGAGGAGGAGGAAGAGGAGGAAGATCCTGTAAGTGCCTCTCGACCCAGAGGCTTGGGAGATCCCGGCAGCATCTCACACATGAGTGCTTAGATGCTCCATTACCTGCAACATGATCCACGCATCAAGACAATAAAAATGAACAGTGATTACTGGGTGGCCACCCTCCTTGATCCACGTTACAAGACAAAAGTGAGCAATCTCCTTCCACCCACACAAATTGACAGTAGAATGTAGGATTTTGAGACAGAGCTCATTAACAAACTTTAGACATCTTTTGCATCTTCTTCCCATTCTAATGTCACGGTGGAACAACGTCAGCAACGCAGCAGCATAAGAAACGGCATGTAGCCGCAGCAGGAGCAAACATTGTGGCAGAACCTTACTGGGCGACATTTGGCAATTGATTTTTAGCACCTCACCAACACCTGCAATGACGGGTAGCATTCAGATACACAGAGACGTCCTTAAGATCATGGTCTATGACTACCTGCGGCTAAACATTGATGTTTTTGAACGTAGTCTGAACCCATTCAACTTCTGGGTGTCCAAACTGGATGGGTCCAAAAAATGTAATGTAGTCAGCTCACCTGGTCACTGATGACAGGGAACGCCCGGACAAGCATGAAACAGCTTTCACAGGTATATGTAGAAACAGAAAGGTCCAGCATAGCCTTGTTTCCAAAGATAAAAACATTCCAACACTTTATTTTAAACAACTTCTTAAAAATCCAACATGATTCCTAATATAGTCAACATAGTTCTCAGTACAGGAAGTTTTTTAATATCTATAATGGCTTGATGGCAGGGACATCTTTTCCATTGGGTGCACTAGGCAGTTGCCTGGGAGCCCCACAAGTATAGGGGCTTCAGGTGGAGTATGCTTGTCCCAGGAATACAAGAAACATACCCTGGAGGCCTTGGTTTGCTTTGCTTATTTTATTGTTTGCATATTTTTAGGATGTGTAAAATAAAAACCATGATGGAGAAGTGAGCCATAGGCTAGTCTAGGGCGCCACCTCTGCCTGTCACGTGGGGGGCGCACAAACATTACTATATAACAGTCCTTCACCGACTTATAAAGCTGCGGCTTTCCTGACTGCTGCGCGTTAAACATGGCTGCGCTGCTCGGCCCCCCTCACTTGCTGTGTGGTGCCATCTTCCGCTGAGCACATGAGCACAGGTGCTGCGCAGCTACGTGCCTCAGTTCCGGACACGCAGGTAATCGAACAGTCGAGACATCATAATCCATCAGTTACTGCCCACCTACCTGCGTGACCCCCCCCCGCTGCCACACAGGAGAAACGGGGGGTCAGTGGGCAGAACTGTACAAGTAGTTGCGCGGTTCCGTCTCATTTGCCAGGGAGACGGCACCGCACGCGGGTAAGGGGCGGGTTTACAGCAGCAGCACCACCAATGACAGTGCGCAGTCGGGAGGCATCTTTTTTAAAACGGGGAAAGGACTGTTTACATAAATGTACCCCTCAGTACTGACCAACTGTTACAAAGTGGACCCCTAGCCCCAACCCTCCCGCCTATATCTAGCCCCCATACTTGCATGCCCATATATCTATCCTCATGCCCTGCCCCCTAATCTAGCCCCCCATAGCCCTGCCCCGCCTATATACCCGGCCCCCAACCCCCTTCCCATGTTTATGGCCCCCTAGCCCTCCTGCCCATATAATGGCCCCTAACCTGCCGTCTATATATTAGCCCATATAAACCCCGCTGCCCAATTCTATCCCTAAGCCTGCCTACAGTATATTACCCCCTACCCTTTCCCCCTATGTATATGGCCACTATACCCCGCCCTCCATATGTCTACCCCATACCCTGCCTGCATTATTTGGGCCCCCATGCCCTGCCTGCCTTTTTATATGGCCCCTATACTCTCCTGTCTAATAAAAGCCCCCGTACCCCGAAGCCTTTTATCTAGCCCCCTTTGCCCCCGCCCAAAAACAGCCCCCCATAGCCCTGCCTGCCATATATGGGGCCCCCATAGCCCCGCCCGCCTATATATTATATGTCCCCTATAGCTCTGCTGCTATATATCAACCGCTTTTGCCCTGCCTGCCTATTAACAGCCCCTTAACCCTGCTTTTCTAATATCTAGCCCCTTTTAACCCTTCCCCGCCTATATTTAGGCCCCATAGCTCTGCCTATATATATGGCCCCCAAACCCTGCCTGCCTATCTATCGCCCCAAAGCCCTGCCTGATAATATGGCCCCTACAGCCCGCCTGCCTATAATAGCCCCTAATCCCCCCCAAAGCCCTCCTCCCTATATATGACCATAAGCCCTACCGTCTATAAATCCCCTATGCCCCCCCAAAGCCCTCCCTGCCTTTATATACCCCCTATAACCTCCCTAAACCCCCTTCTCCCCTAAAAAAATCCTATGCCCCCTCAAACCCCTGCCTAAACAGGCCCCTGTAGCCTATCTAGCCCTGCCTGCCTATATATATTAATATCCCCAAAAAGCCACCCATCCCCTCCTCCATATTAGGGTCCCTATACCTCCCCTATCCCCTCATGCCTATATTATGCCCCTATAGACTTTTCCTAACCCCTTCCGCCTATATATTGTGGCCCATATAGAATCCCTCTTCCCCTTCCTGCTATATTTTACGCCCCCATCCCCCTACCCTTCCTTGAATTTTTGGTTAATGTATGGATTTTTTTTATACAACAATTTTTATAAATACACCCCAATAACTCACCTACTCCCTTGTTGTGGGTCGAATTGTGTTTTTTTTTTTTTCCCCCTTATTTTACCAAACTGGGGGGGGCACAGGACTCTGTTAAGTTTTGTGGCCAGATTTAATTTTTTTTTTTTTTTTAGGGAGGGGGCCCCTTTGGTCTACGCCTGGGGGCACCAAAGTTTGTCTGGGGTCATAAGTGGTGTGAAATATGAATGGCTTGGGGGGGGTAGAGGCATATCTAAATTTTGTCATTATTTGGACAGAGCCCCTGCAGTGCTTCCCCCAGGGGCCCTATGCGTTGACACGGCTCTGCTTGTTGGAAAGAAAACAAAACAAAGAAAAGACTGTGAATTCCTCTTTCAGTATGAGTCTTCTTTTCTATATCTGTAGCTACATTAGGAAAATTAAAAACTTTTTTTGTAAAACAAGTCATCATTCGGTGTCCGTTTGTAGAGGGGAAAGGGGAAAAGCTAATGTGCAAATGACCATCCCAGATAAAAAAATGACACAGGACCCTAAAGGAAACCTCCTCCAAGGTTTAGAGCAGTTAAACCTACGGATTGCTGTGACTCCAACAATTCGACCCTGCATCTAAAATTCCCCAAAATTTTGGGACTAAAAGAAGGGTTCCGTGTTTTTAAAACCCATTTATTATATGTTATAGTTGGTTTCTTCTGCACCTTGCCGGACAAAATCAGTGTGGCTTTGGTGAAAGGAGCATGACTTCATTGAATGGGGCATTGATTACCATGCAAAGCTGTGCACCCAAATTTTGACGCAATTAGTGACATGGACTAAAACAACTAAGGTGTGAAGTTAGAATAGATAGTCTAAACCTGCACCAGATTTATTAACTCTATGATACATGTGAAGAATTGCATGACTGTCTAGTGTAACTTTAGACTGTTTAAAGGAGTCATCTCACTACAAGGATTGCTGCTTTTTATTTTAAAGATCTTGAAAAATAAGTCACTTTGCAATATGGCCCAAAAAACAGTGTCCTCCCCTTTTCCCTAGATACCCCCTCTTGTATGGGTGCACCCTCAGGGTTTCTTTGCTGGGGACCTTTTTCTCTTTTAAAGGGTCCCGGGGGGTTTTAAAAAAAAAAAAAAAAAAAAAAAAAAAAAAAGAAAAAGAAAAAAAAAAAAAAAAAAAATCCAAAAACAAAAAAAAAAAAAAGAGAAAAAAAAAAAAAACAAAAAAAGGATAAAAAAAAAAATAAATAAAAAAGAGCTAAACAAAAAAAAAATAAAAAAGGAAAAAAAATAAAAAAAAAAAAAAAGAAAAAAAAAAAAAAAAAAAAAATAAGAAAAAAAAAAAAAAAAAAAAAACGAAAAAAAAAAAAAAAAAAAAAAAATTTTTTTTAAAAAAAAAAGGAAAAAGGAAAAAATTAAAAATAAACAAAAAATTTTTTTTAAAAAAAAAAAAAAAAAAAAATAAAAAAAAATAAAAAATAATTTTAAAAAAAAAAATTATTTTTAAAAATAAATTTTAAAAATTTTTTTAATTTTTTAAAAAAAAAAAAAAAAAAAAAAAAAAAAAAAAAAAAAAATTAAAAAAAAAAAAAAAAATTTAAAACAAAAAAAAAATACACAGACCTGTTGGATCCCCCTGATCGCAAAAGGTTCTACAGGTACAGACCTGGCTTCTACTGCAGCCAGAGAACCCGAAAACATGCCCCTGAATCCAAAATGAGCCCAAAGAAAACGGACGGGGTGAGATGAATCAACCCCTTAATAAAAAAAGAAAATATATGAAAAATTTACTAAGCAAAAATAAAGCCTTATACATATCAAAAAATGCAGAAAGAAAAATTGGGAATGGGGGGAGGAGCAACGGGGGAAATTACGAAAAAGAGGGTGGAGGTGAGTGCATGCAAAAAAAAAAACACAGACCTTTTCGGGGCAGAGGGGACAGCAGGGGGTCCCAGGGTTTATACCCCCATTATATTATATAGGGGGTGAAACTATTCCTAACCTTTATGTTGGAGTATGAAAAGTTTGAGGTAAAATAAACAGGACCAAGCCAGGAGCAAATTTGACAAATGGTAAGAAAGAAAAATAAAAACAAAACTTTTTCATAACATTGTTGTAGTCTGTGGAATTTTCTCTTGTTATATAATTTAGGTTACACATTGGTCTGGAGAACAGTGTCCTGGGTTATGATGATTTGTTGTTTAAAAACCCAAACATTTTTCAAAAAAAACTTTTCATTTTATTAAACTTACAAAAATTGTAAAAATTTCCCCCAATGTAAGTGCAATACGTGGCGAAATGCGCACAGCAAAAACCGTGTGAACGCCCCCAAGGCATGCCCCGACTGCGGGGTTTTCGGCCGGTTTTTCGGGGGGTTTGCTTTTTTCAGACCCCCCAAAAAAACCTTTCAAAAGTGAGCAAAATGGTGTTTATGGGAAAACCCATGCAGCAGCCCCTCACTGCAGGGGTTTTTTCCGTCCGGCTTTTTTTTCCCCCGCTGTCCACCCCAAAACATTGTGAAGACAACCTTCCGTCCGGTTTTTCTGAAAAATTGTGGAAAAAAGCCGTCCCCCCCACCCCAAAACAGGACAAATGGGCCGGGCCCGCAAAACCCCCGGTATTTGTCCCGCGCAGTGGGAACCCCCAAAGGGAAAAAACGACAGTCAATAGTTTCAATCTGTTGTATGGAATCCATTTAATTCCCCTAATGCTTGCTTGGAATCAATGTCTGTTTAAAAGTATTCAAAAAGTAAGGGTGACCCTAAGTTTTGGTTCGGGGGTTTTAGGATATCCCCGCTGAACCAAGCAACAGCGGACGTTTTAGAAGCGCTACTTTTTTTTCTTGATCACTTGAGGCGGGAGCTCAGGGAAATGCCTGTATTTATATCAAATATAATGTTTGTACTTGTCTATTGCACTTATATATAAATCACAGGTTTTTGTGTGGTCGTGAAAAGGGGGAAGGGGGAAAATTCGTGGTTTTGTGTTGTTTTTTTTGTCCCGGAAACTGTTGCAGGAAGTCTGTAGGGAGGAATAAAAGGACTGGCCATGAACGAAAGTTAGGGCCATGTAATTGCATAAATGTATAAATGGATGGGAGTATGGGTGGTGGGGGAGGGAGGGAAGGAAGGATAAAGGGAAGAATGGAGGAATGAAGGGAGAGAGGGAAGGAAGGAAGGATAAAGGGAAGAATGGAAGAAGGAAGGGAGGTAGGCACGAGGGATGAAGTGAGAGAGGGAGACAAGAAAGTAGGGAGGGGGGGGAAAAAAGAGTAAGGGGCCCTTTTTAATGGCACGGGAAAAAAGCGGTTTTTGTTATCCGACCGGGATTTTGGTTTCATTTGGGCCGTGACACGGGCCCCAGGGGGCGGTTTTTTTTGTGGGGTTTGTGGAAAAAGCCCTCCCCCTTTACAAAAACATCTTCTGCCGCCCGAAAAAACCCTCGGAAGAATGTTCATGTTTTTTTGGACACCCGGCGGGCTGAAAAACCCCCGGCGGAAAAAAACCCGGCATGTGGACTACTGACGGTTTTTTCCCTTTGAGGGCCCCTGTAAAAAGTTTCCACTTGGTTTGCAGCCTAAGAAAGGGAGATAGGGAAGGAGGGAGAGAAGAAGGTAGAGGAGTGGGAGGGAGGAAAGGAAAGGAAAGGAAGGGAAAGGGGAAAGGGAAAGGAAGGAATTTGTTCAAACAACCAAGACTTACCCAGTAGTAAACAAAGCAATCACAATAGTTTTGGGGTCACTTTTATGAGTGTTTTTTTCCATAGTCAATTTTCAGTTTCTTGACTTCTAAAACCATATTGTAATAGTGGTGTCTACTTTGCTTGTTTTAATACTGAATCAGAATAATTTTCACTGTTCTAACAGTTGGGTACGTACATATGTACATCCCCCTTATTCCACCTTTTAATTTTTTTAGCTAAAGACATCTAATTGGGGAAAAAGGAGGATGTAACTACAAAATTTGGTGAAAGCAGTGTAGCAAGACACTTTGCAGAGTACAATCATAATGTTCAGAAACTCGTTGGTGTGTTCTGAAAAAGTGCGGGGTTAATAAAGGGTTATACACTAGAGAGGACACTGCTTCAAAGTGAAGCAGATGGATTTACAAAATGAATACGTTGGCCCCAATGGGAATGAACAAGCAGTTGAGTTTCAAGATGTTTTTGTAGATGTTTTTAATTAATGATGTTCTTGTAGGATACTGGTTATTTACTTGTCTGTATAAAAGTAAGAAATGAAGGTCCGTAGTACGTGCTTGAGAAAGGGGGAGGACTCTCCCGAAACGTCGCGCGTGCGCGGTGAAGGCCCGCCTGTCCACTTGCTTGTTTGACTCCAAGCTGAAGACGCTGGAGCTACTATGCCGGAGAGGCAGGAATAATACATTCCATACATGGACTTTGCTGGACTGCTGGCCACATTGCCTAATACGATAAACGCAAGTAACCCACTGTATCGGTTTTAAGTGGTTGTTCTTTATACGCAATAAATTATAAAAGTTATATTTGTCTGCATCCACTGAAGCTTTGTTTGCAGTTTAAGACCAGGGAAAGTTGGATACCCCTGTGTCAGTGGAGCGTGGCACAGCATTACGTATTTGTTAACTACCAGATTAGTTGAAAGTGAGGGTTTCATCTCCCTCCTGTGTAACTGCCAAGACACCAGGGTCACGCTGGCAGTGACAAACTAAAAAAAAAAACTTTGTGCAGTGAACAGGAAAAAAATACAATCGTGCCATTTTTTGTTTTGTTTTTATGCAAATCACTATGTGGTATAACTGACTCAGTATGATCCTAGCGAAAGCAAATTTATGTAGTTTTTGTTATATTTTATTACATTATTCTTTTATTTTTACGTTGGTGAAGCTGTGAGGACTTTTTCTTATTTAAGTATGCTTCGTTGAAAATATTGAATGATTCACTATAAAATTGGAAAAAGTGTAAAATCTCCTGAGTAAGTGCATTATTTGACATCTGAATTGTACTAGAAGAATAATTACTACTATGTAAGTATAAAGAGAAGGCAGTTATCTGAGCAGACATGTTATCAAAAAACCTGATTAAGTTTAAGCTATAGGTATCATAAATAAAAAATGAACTTGACATTGAGAGAGATTACAATATTTTTGGTATAGCAAGAGAATAAACCAAAATCACACAAAATGGGGTGGAGGGGTATTTAAAGGGAAGGAGTAGTATAGAGAAAAGCTGAAAGAGGGACATTAAAGACCATGAAGCAAAACCCCCCAGGGCCCAATCTCAGGAACTGTAAATAAAGGTGAAAAATGTGAATTGAA